>PVJH01010874.1:0-71589 GCA_004026705.1 Nesogale talazaci
CTCCCAAAACATACTTGGGACAATTTAACTGGTGAATCAAGAAGTACCAGATGGTGACATGCTCCCTGCCACAAGGGAACAGGTTACAATGACAATAAACAATGTAGCTATCAGTTCACTAAACAAAGTCCAGCTAGATTTTGCAGTCTTAAAATTAAATGACTCAACAGGGTAGATTGATCCCTTGATTGGGCAAAGTAAATGAAATCTTATAGGGCAAATTATAAATTCAGGTAAAAATGCTGCCAAATGTCTGGGAAAAGAATAAAGAAAACTTAAAATATTGTTTGGAACGATTTGTGTGACTTAAGTTATGGGGAAAGACTTGCTTTTAGTAAGGCTTGTTGTCAGACCTGGAATGCCAGCAGAGAGGCAGAGCAAACACTTGATCTTAAAGTGCAGTCTTGTGAGGCTGCCCTGGGGGACTCCTAGAGGCACACTGTGAAGTCAAAGTTCTGCTTTGTGTGCTGGCTTTTTCCAAAGCCTCTTCAGCCCACAGCTCGAGCTGCATTGGGTCCACTCCTGTGTGGAGTTAGCATTTTTGTAAAGAGACTTTTTCAAAAACAAAAACTTTTGCTTGAGGAACCTGGATATTCATAGGGCTTAAAAACAAAAGCACTATTTAAAAGTATGCATTGTTGTGTATGAATTCCATTGCTGTCCTTGTTCACCTCTTTCCCCAACCCCTCAAAGCTTTGATCATGATCAGTTTCCTGTGCATATGCTTCCAGTGTTTCTGCAGATAACGAAAGCAGTGGATTGCCACCTTCTCCTTGTCTTATGTAAAGGCAGTGTGCTCCATGGTCTGTTCCACAGTTGCTTTTTCAAAGTGACAGTGAGGTCTGGAAATTTTCCGTAGTGCTACAGAGTGGATTTTTGTGTGTCTGTTTTTATGTCTTTGTTCTGTTTTTAACATTTGCATAATATTCCTTTGTGTGATGCACCATAATTTTGTTCCACAGTCTGGCATCTTCCAGTACTCTAGTGATACATTCTGCATCAACAAGGGGCCTTCCAATAGTGAGTGGGAAAATCCCATTATCTTTTATTTCCATTTTCCATAAGGTTTTTGAGACACTCTTATATAAACTTTTGCAAACGAACGGGCTTGTATTTTTAAAGCAAGACTCATCTTTGCAAAGAAGAACAATGCACAGCACATGGTATGTTTATGGTATAAATGCCTTCCATGAAGCATGAAGGAGGTTTTCCTGAAACCATTGCTTCTAGAAAATCTTTGTGTGAGGGTGTATTTGCAGCCATAATGGGAAGGCATTATTACAAGCATTCCAAATGTTTTTTTGGGAATGAAAGTGATAATGCAAAAAAAAAAAAGCCTATTATAGTCACCATAGAGAAAATAATAACTTTTGTTGACTTTTTCACTTTCAAGTGTAGGTTTTCATTTACTTAGAGACTCTTGTTGGGAAGTAGGGCTGTCCACTCTTGCAGAGATTAGCACCTAGAAAAGTCTTACCTGGACCTTGTTCTCTGCCTTGATCCACCCAACTGGGTTGCTTAAAAATTGACCTTAAAAAAAGAATTTATGGGGCTGGGCAGGACAAAAGACTCTGTAAGCTTTTGTAAGCATAATAACATTTAGCTACATGGTGGAGTCAGCTGGTTCCAAGTTATTGCTAATCAGAAAACAGAAGTCTGAGTCTAGAGCACGTTATTCCAAGAGTAAAGGCCTTAGATGTCTCTGGATCCTGGTTTCCCCATCTGCCAAAATGGCAGTTATAATATATGGCATATTTTTTGAGATTTGCCATATGCCAAGTGCTTTGCACATATGACTCTATTTAGTCCTCAGAGCAACCTTGTGAATTACTGATAAATCAATTTTTTAAAAGGATCTTTAAGAGAGAACATAACTTGAGAATGTTACTTAGTTTGGAAGAAGCTAATTTTGTCTAATTCAGAGTGTGAATTCTCAACCAGGACACCAGTATTTATGTATGGGAAAAGAACACCTTTCTGCAGTGTCGTTGATAGGTCAAGTCTATTGCAGAGTAGCCTGCACAGGCTAAGTGTCCTGCCTTTGCTCGGACACCAGGGTGAGCTTCTGTTTTCTCAGGTGGCCCCTGACTGGTGGACAGGGCAGGCTGAGTGAGACAGGGAACTGACTGGATCTCACAATACTGGTCAGGTAGTATTTGGGTAAAGTAGCTTCTTAATATTTTCTTTCTTGATAGTACAGAATTGCCCTTCAGCTAGTTCATTCTTGCTCTTTTTCAGCTTGGACCTTATACTGAGTTTCCAGATTCAAAGAGGGTGGGGTGGGGGCGTGACTGCTTCCATTTGCCCTTGAGCAGAAATGGACTTCTATGGATGGAAAAATTGGGGCAGGTGGTTTTAAACTCAAGACCATCAAGTCTGGGAATGTAATAGAGACCCGGCTGCCACTGAAATCAGAGAATAGTTCAGGACTGGAGATTATAAAAATGTTTCCACATATTTTCTAAGGCAAGATGTCTCCTGGAGAGAGGTCAAACATGTTAGGGGAAGAGGAGTTAAAGGAATAGCCTCATTCTCAGTGATGGATGGATTTACTCTTAGGGATGAGGGAAAATGAAAATATAAGGGCACAGCCATTGACATGAACAGAGACGTGAATTTCACTTTCCTCTGTCATCACTGGATCTTGCTTAGAAACCAGCCTGTCTGGATAATGCACGGGCAAGACAGATGCCTCAGGAATATGTCCACTCAGTGGAAGGAGGGTTTTCTCATTTCACAAAATGAAGCTTCAGGTGCTCTGCTCAGGGACCGGCTATCTCTGCCCCTTGGCTCTGCAAGTGTGTCTTTCAATCCAGGACTCTAAGTCACACTTTTTAGCTCACAGTTGCTGCCTTGAAATCTCAGAGCACCTGCCCGACAACCTCTGTGGTCGGGCCTTCCTCTCAGACCATTTTAATGAAATGACTCATTAGGACCTAAACCCAAAGTTCTTTCCTCTGTCTTCTGTCTCTGCGTTCTAAATAAAAAGCATGGGAGACTGTTGGAAGCTTTTATTCCCTACCCATCCACACCCCCAAAATCCTTTTTGTGACAACAGTTCTCTGGTTTTCTGCCTGCTGGTTTTTGCCTTCTTCTTGTGCCTTCAGCTTCCCTCACATTCTGTTCCATGCATTCTACTTTCCTCTCCCTTGACCCTTCCAAGGGTAAGGTCATTTCCTGGCCCGGCTTACTCACCTATGTCAGTAACACTCTTGGCTCAAATCTGACACCACTTTCATATTCTACCCCAATAGAAATAAAATTCAATATACCTAAGATGAAACTATGGGACCGATGAAGAATATTTACAGTACCACGAACTGTCAAGAGAACAAACAAATTCTGTCTTCAAGCAGAACAATCCAAATGTCCTTAGAGGTAAGGATGGAAAGACTTCCTCTCGTGTATTTTGGACAGTGGTTCTCAACCTTTCTAATGCTGCGACCCTCGAATACAGTTCCTCATGTTGGGGTGACCCCCCAACCATAAAATTATTATTATTTATTTATTTATTTTTTGGCATCACTGCTCTCCGGTGGTGGGAGTAGGAGGCCCAGCCCCACTGCTGGAGTTGAACCTCCGTCCCAGTGGGCCACAGTCCCGCGCACAACCACTATGCCACCGGGGCTCAGCCCATAAAATTATTTTTGTTGCTGCTTCATCACTGTAATTTAGCTGTTTGAGAAATGCTGATTGTGGATGTTTCCAGGAGAGACCAGTCCCCGTTGAAGTACAGTGGCAGGGAAAAGGAGAACGGCCCTTGACAAGATTGAAGGGCACAGTGGCTGTCACCAGGGGCTCAAATCTAGCAATGCTGAGGGCACTATTTCTCTCTGTTGTTCACAGAGTCATTGTGAGTCGGAACACACTTGATGGCACCTAACAGCAGCAAAATGGAACTTCTTCCCTTTCTTAAAAAACCCAGAAGCCTTTCAAGTTCTAGTGTGGACCTTAAAACACAAACAAATACAAACAAGAAACCAATGCTACCTACTGGCCTTCTAGCAGCTTTCACCTCTTGTGTACCCCATGTGAACTGGAGGGTCTTGAGGGCTGAGTGTTTCGAAGATTTCCAGGAAGATTATCAGGTTTCCCCACGGCCCTGTGGGAGGTCTTGAACTTCCAATGTTGTAAATGGCAGCCGAGGGGGTTGATGGCTTGCACCACCCAGGACCTCTCCTGGAAATAGGTCTTAGGAACATTTTAACACAATTTAAATTGTGTTTACAGTCTTTTAATAGCCTGCAAGAATTTGGAGAGGTTTTTTTTGAGAGTTTTTTTATGGAAGTTTATTTCTCTTCCTTATATGTTCTGAAAGATTGGTGATTGCTTAACAGTTTGTCTCATCGCTATTTTTTTAAATTAAATTCTTTTATTGGGGGCTCTTACATCTCTTATCACAATCCATACAATCATCCATTGTGCCAAGTACATTTGTACATATGCTGTCCTCATGGTTTTCAAAGCATTTTCTTTCTACTTGAACCCTTTATATCAGCTCCTCATCTCTCCCTTCCCTCCCCTGCCTGCCCTCTCTCATGAACCCTTGATGTTATAGATTATTATTTTCATATCTTAAATAATCTTCTGTTGCCACCCACCTTTCTGTTGTTTGTCCTCCAAGGAGGGGGTTTTATGTTGATCCTTGTGATCAATTCCACCACCACCACCACCCCCCCCCCCACTTCCCCTTATCTTCCTGGTTTCTCTATCCTCATTGTTGACCCTGAGGGGGTTATCTATCCTGGATTCCTTGTGTTGCAGGCTCTTATCTGTAGCAATGTGCATGTTCTGGTCTAATTCGATTTGTAGGATAGAATTGAGGTCATGATAGTGGGGGGAAGGAAATATTAAGGAACTAGAGGAAACTTTTGTCTTTCATTGGTGCTAAACTACACCTTGAGTGGCTCATCTCTTCCTTGTGACCCTTCTGTGAGGGGATGTCCAATTGTCTACAGATGGGCTTTGGGTCTCCACACAACAACCCCCTCTCCTACATTCACATTGGTATGATTTTGCTCTGGTCTTAGATGCCCGATACCTGATCCCATCACCACCTCCTAACCACACAGACTGGTGTGCTTCTTCCATGTGGGCTTTAAGCTAGATGGTCGATTGCTTATCTTCAGTCCTTTAAGACTCCAGATGTTATATCTTATGATAGGTAGGCACCTTCAGCTTTCTTAACCACATTTGCTTATGCACCCATTTTGTCTTCAGCGATCTTGTCAGGAAGGTAAGCATCCTGGAATGCCTGATTATTAGAACAAAGTGCTCTTGTGTTGAGGAAGTACTTGAGTAAAGGCCTAATGTCCTTCTGCAACCTTAACTCTTAACATATAGATACAAGGACATATATCTATTCCCCTTATTATATAAAAGTACATTTACATGTGTACATGTCTGTATTTAGACCTCTATAAATGTCCTTAGCCTCTTGGTTCTTTCCTCTACTTCCTTTTATTTTCCTCTTGTCCCACCATCATGTTTGGCCTTTATTTTTTAGTAATTCCTCGATGCTACATTGCTCTTGATTAAGTTCCACTAAGCATACTATGCCCTTTCTCCATTGATTTGAGTTCATTTTTTCCCTTGTCCTTGGGTTGGCTTCTCCCCACCTCCCTTTCTTTCTTCCAACTCCCCTTCTCTTGTATTCCCCCCTGAAACCATCCATCCCATTCTTATTGTCTCTGAATTGTTTATCTCTGCTATCTTATTTAGATAGACATGCAGAGATATTAGTAAGCACAAAAAGCAGGCAAAAACAAACCAAAAAAACCAAGGGGAGTCAAAACCAACAAAATAGCAACAATAAAAAAACCAAAATCAAAATAACAACAGCAAAAAGAATGCCTCTAACAAAAATGGAAAAGCCTATCATTATTTCAAGGTGTGCTTGTTGGCCTTTATAGTGTTTTCCAGTCAAGTCTCATGGTATGTCGTCACACACTGTCTTCAAAGTCTGTTTTGGTATTCCCTGAGGATTTCATCACTTTGCTCCCCTTGCTGCTCTGTTGCATGCCCTGGGTCTAGTCCCAGCATGGCGGGGTCAGATCATTGCCCCATCATGTTAAGAATTTCTTCCCTACAACCGTCTCTACATTTAACCTAATCATTTGTTGAATTGTGACAATCCCCAGGTCTTCTCATTTATTAATAAAATTATTTGTAATCCAGACTTCTTGATTTGGAGCTATATGATGAGACCCCAGACAACTCTTCAATCTTTTCTGTCTCTGCTCCCATCCAAGTTGATCCACTAAACAGAATGTCCACCAATCCTGCAAAATTATCTCATTTTCCCGTTCCTGTACCTTTGTACCCATTGTTTGCTTGTGGTAGAATGTATGTTAGACAGGCGTCACAGTCCGTGTGGCCCAGTGAAAAAATGAAAATGTGAGACCTTTTGCCCAAAAAGCAGGGGGAATTGCTGCTAAGGGTAGTGACGTGCATAGCCCACCCCACCCTTTCTTTTATGTAACTCTTGGGCTCACTGTCCCACTAGATCTCACAAGTGAAACACAAGTTCAAAGATAAAAGTATTAAGAATTTGAGGACTTTCGTAGCAGGACACTGAATCAAATACAGGTCCAGGTGCCATCAGAGAGGCGGCACGTCCACAGAGACAGCCTGTCCCTGCCCAGACCCATTAGGGCTTTCTTCACCCTGCCCTTCCTTCAGAGACAAATATATTTCTGCTGAGCAAGTTAGGAAAGTGCTGACACTTGGAATATCTGCTCTGCGCTGTCATTGGCCAGTCTCTCTCTCTCTCTCTCTCTCTCTCTCCAGCCCTCTGTTCAACTTCTCTAAGAACATCTTTGAGCTTTTTCATTTCCTTTGAGTTTATAAAATGTCCCTAGGTTGTACAAATGGTTAAATGCTTCCCTAGCTGAAAGGATGGAGGATTAACCCCACCCAGAGGTGCCTGTGTAGACAAGTCTTACCCTCTGCTATTGAAAGGTCTGCTTTGAAAACAGAACTGCTAAGCAGTTCTACTCTGCACATACCCATTGGAATCAACTTGATGGCAATTACCAAACCACATCTGGTTTACAAGCTACTTAAGGGCAAAAGTCCAGACCTGATTGAGAAGGGGACATAGAACAAGGGATCTCACTGCTGGTAACGGATGAATCTTAGCTGAAAGCAGAGAATCCCAGAAATGAAACTTGTGTTTCATTGACCAAGCGGATCATAACAAACTCTTGATAGCCTTGTACAGGATGGGAATTCCAGAATACTGCATGATGCTCATACAGAACCTGCACTTGGATGAGGAGGCATTTGTGTAGACAGGACTCAGGAATACCGCCTGGTTTACACTCAGGAAAGTTTTGTATCAGGTTTGAATGCTCTCATCATGCTTAAATAATCTGTATACTGGGTAAATAATCAGAGAGGGAAAAGATAATACTAAATGAAGAATGAGGCACCAGGATTGGAGGAAGGCTTACTAATAACTTGTGATATGCCAATGACTCAGCCTTGCTTGTGAAAGTGAGGAGGCTTGCTGATGAAGGTCAGAGATTGCAGCCTTCAGTATGGGTTGTACCTCAATGTCTAGAAAAGCAAATTCCTCACAACTGGATCAATAGGTAACACCAGGATAACTGGAGAAAAGATGGATGTTTTCAAGGATTTCATCTTGTGTGGGTCCCTGACCCATACTCATAGAAGCAGTAGTCGAAAGAGGCAAAGAATGCATGGGATTGGATCAATCTGCTGCCCAAGACCCCTTTAACGTGTTCAAGCACTAGAATGTCACTTTGAGGACTTGGGAGCTCCTGCCCCAAGCCATAGTGGTTTTTTTTTTGGTGCCCATCAGAATTGGACACTCAATTGGAAGACCACAAGAGAATGGATGCAACACAGAATCTTGAACGTGCCTTGGGCCGCCAAAAGAACCAACACCTCTGTCTTGGATCAAGTTCAGCCCTGTTTGGAAGCAAGGCGAGTGATACTTTGGGTATATTGTGGCAAGAGTGTGGCTGTTGGTAAGTTGAGGGACTGTGAAAAAGAGGACGGTGCCCAACACGGCGGACAGACACAGTGTCTGCAGGCGGACAGACACAGTGTCTGCGGGCGGACAGACACAGTGTCTGCGGCAATGGGCTTGGTCTAGCGTAGGAATAACTGGGAGGGCGGGGCATCCCCGGCAGGCTTTCCTTCTGTTGTACATCGTGCGGCTGAGTCAGAAGCAACTCGAAGGCATCCTAACACCAGCATCAAGGGCCTGGGTCACATCTTCCTGCATCTGTGTTCTACCACTTGACTGGTGTGTAATGACTGTTTAGTAAGTACCGTACATACCGAAAACGAAAGGAAATAAAAAAAGAACCCGAAAGAGAGAACAAGGAAGAGAGCATTGATGCTGAAGCCCTGTGCATTTTTGAAGCCTCCAAGCAACAGTCTGGTTTTCTTAATCCAGAGCAGGGATAACCTCTTATGCAGAAGGGCCAGGTGCTCATTCGTCTACCCAGGGCCTTCCTGGGGATGGCTTACACTTGAGGATGCTTTCTTCCAGGTACAACTGTTTCCATAATGACCGGGCTTTACGTTTTAAACTTGGAAATGGTAGGAATTCCACTTTTTTTTTCAAAGACAGTTATAAGCCTATATTCAAAATCCTTTTTCTATATTAAAGAAACCATTTTGATAAAAACACATCCAAAAACAACTTCCTCATATTTTTGCTTAAAAATGAATTAAACTTATTTCATGGCATCATTGCTTTCTTATTGGAATACCTATCTCTTAAACAAGCCATCACCACCACCCCTACCCCAGCACCCACCCAAAGTCCAAGGACTGGCTTTGATAATGAAGTCTATGCACCAGTACAGCCTTGACCCGACTCCCCACCCCCCCAGGATACTGCAACAATTTGAATCCCATTTATTCCCCCACCCAAAAGTCCAGCTTTGAGAAAAGTAATATTCTGAGTTGAAAAGTGATAAAGTCCATTCAGGCTTGTAGTAAGAGAAACTTGTTGTCTTTTGTAAACACCGCCAGTTGGAAGACATTTAAGTAGCAAAGCGTTCCTTTAAAAAAAAAAAGGCACCACGGACACGGCATCACTAAGAAAGCCAGTAACTTTACTGAATTGTCTGCAAAATACAAATTAGACCTTATTTCCAGCAGGAGAAACTTTGGAAAATTTCCCACTTTTATTCACTACAGACAGCTGAATTAAGTCCCGTGAGATACACAGCTGTGGTTTACCTTATTATAACATCTTGTCATCTAGTGGCGACAAAGTCCAGCTTATGCCGCTGTGAGCCTCTATTTGAATATTTGTTGCAAATGCTTGTATGCCCTCATTTACAAGCTAGTTTAATTACTGTCATTTAATGGAAACAAGTCCCCAGAAAAAGAAGGAAAAAAAAATAAAAAGATACAGCGAACCATCTGAAGCAATCCAAGTCGTATGCCTCCAGGGACCCAGCTCCACGTTCCCTGGACCGCTGGTACTGGTACTGGTACTGCATTCACGCCACAGCAGAATGCATCATGCTGCTGACCTCTCGGAATTCAACTGAGGTATGCATCAATTTGAGGTATGAACAGGGAAGGCAAACTGCAGTACTCAATTAGGGCAATAACCAGAATGGACAAATTGAATGTAGAAGATATGTGGCTTGGATTGCTCCACATCTTTGGTTAAAACGAGTAAAAAAAGCCTTTAACGACATCTGTAGTCTGAAGCATTCTCACAGACCCCAGTTTTCCAGCACTCTTCCAAAGATCTGTAGTGGCAGGAAATTAACGCCACGTAAGTGACGACATCACAGCAGATGGCACATGCAGAACAGCTGAAGTATGCCACACAGAGGCGACAGCCTCGGTTGAGGATTCAAGTGGCCACTGCTTCTTAAAAAGATTAAAGAAATACAAAGCATTTACTCGGGAAAACAAACAATAGGGTAAAAGGGGTAAAAAAAAAAGCAATCTCTAAGCCTAAAGATAGATATTGAAGAAAAAGCAGGTACATAAAAGTGTAAGAGGACACTCTAGAAAAATTGCATTGGTATTTTGTTTTTTTAAAATTTTCACTGTTTTCCCCCCTCATGTTTTAGTCCACCTTACCGATGATCTGAGCATGACACGTATTTTCATATTCATCATTACAAAATGTTAAATCCCACCTCTGGAAAAAAATAAGCCATTTTTTTCATAATAAAAAACACAATTTTTTTTAAAAAGGTTGAAATGAACAGCCTCCACGCACCGATGCATACAATATACAGTTTGTGCAGCTTGTGTATATTGACCACATTCGAATCAGTATGTAAGCTGCATATGGTTACCTAGAAGCTTTGAACACAGCATTCAAGGAGAACACAACACTGGCCGTTAGAGAATGCCTGATGGGCTTCCACTCACGGTAAAGAATGCTGCCGAAAACGTGACTCTTGGTGGGGTTTGTCAAGTAACACTCCCTCAGGGCTCTGCCCCAGTCCCCTGACTACAAAGGGTTGACTGTGATAAAACTCCGGAAAACCAAACTAGCTTGCAAACACAATAAATGGTAGATTACAGATAAAGATTCAGTTCTTTTTTAAAAGACAGATTGTTTACAGAAAGTGACTCATCACAATCAGAATTGTGCTTCTGCTCCATACATCATTCAATCATTAAAAAAAAAAATCTCAGATTATCCCTTCACGGTCCGGTCTCGCCACCACTCACTCGCTTGGGAGCTCATGGGTGGGAACGAAAGGCGACTGGCGTCCATTATCAAGTGATTCTGTTCTTTTCCTGCTCTTACAAACTATCTTCAGAATTGCTGTAACAGCCAAGGCTTGGGCCGGCACATTAGCGTCCTTTCTCGTCAGTATTACAAATTTACTTTTTCCTCGTTGCTGAGGCAAATTGCAGGTAAAAACAATTAATATGGCTATTTCTTCATATTTTCATATCATGAACCCACCCCACCCACTGGTAAATTTCTACGGATACTGATAAACTGAAGTGTCTTGAAATGACAAATAACGTTTGTGACATGTTTGCATATTTTATATACATCAAGTTATAAGGATGGGATGTAAAGATGGGATCGTTTATGGGAAGGAAAATGACTTTCTTAGTTCCCCTGCCCCCTGTGTTCCCCTTAGTTCCCTTGTGCATGTGAGGAAGTGTGTGTGTGCATGTCTGTATTTTCAGGGACAACCTTCTGTTTTCCCTCTGCATAAATGTTCTTTAATGTTCTTTCATGTTCCAGGGATACCTCAAGTAGTGGGATAAATGAAATGGCTGATCATTTTTATTCCCCTTGCAATATATAAAACGTTAGTACAAGGCAGGCTGGCATCCTTATGGACACAACCAAAGGTGCATTGTGGTCTAATTGTGAATTTCAGATCAAGTTAAGAAAATATAGCCTCGTTAATAAGATCTGTTGGCTTCTGCCACCCAGCGGCAGCCTTTCACAATGAGCAACACATAGCAACTATGCACGTGAAAGAGACAAAAAGGGATAAGAAGTATCCTAAGTGTGATCCAGCAGTGTTGGTATTACTGCCTGTCTTCTCTGAGGTGTATTTCAATGCATGTGACTGGAGATGAAACGACAGATCTTCACATTCCAAGAGAAGGAAAATTATTCCTAGATGGTAACTTTTTTTTTTTCAAAACATGTATCACTTTTTTTTTTTTATGGCACTCACTTTTTAAAGGGTCTGAAAGTTAATCCTGTCGGCGACAACATTAGACGAGTCATGAGATTTTCTTGAAAATTTAAAAAAGGGACATAGAGAGGTTCTTTAATGGGCTTTTTGAAATGGCTATTAAATCTCTTTATTGAAGAAAAAAATAGATGACATACATGCTTTATGCAGAAGTGACATTTGGGGGTCCTGACACATTGGGATTGCTCAACAGTCCTCTCTGGCTGACAAGCTTGTCCAGGGTCAGGAAAAATGACTGCAGACGGGTGACACGACAACTACCCCTTTCCCTGCTTCCTTCTGGTCTAGCACCCAGTCTTTCACATTGTTCCTCTGTGGGAATTTTCACCAGTAAACTCCATACCACTTGCTTATAGGGCCATCCTTGCAGGACATGTGCCATAGGGGTTTTTTTCCCTTCTATTTTGGGCATATCTTTAAGAAGCATATCAAAATCTAAGCTGAAAACCAACCCGGTGGTTTCAAGTATGGGCATGTTGTGATATGCACTTACTGAATTCCAAGATGCTTGGTGAAATGGTGATATCAGAAAGGGGTCCTGCACTGGATAAAAAAAAAAAACAAAAAACCAACAAACCCCAAAACAAATCAAAAGAAAGCATGAAAGAAACCAACCAGTAGATACAATGGATGTCTGTCACATGACCCAGTAGCTTGTTAACATATTAGAAACAATTTTAGGGTGT
This sequence comes from Nesogale talazaci, assembly GCA_004026705.1. Classification (NCBI taxonomy): domain Eukaryota; kingdom Metazoa; phylum Chordata; class Mammalia; order Afrosoricida; family Tenrecidae; genus Nesogale; species Nesogale talazaci. The sequence continues at coordinate 12,374 of PVJH01010874.1, forward strand.
TGCAATGTGATATGTTCTAGTCCCACAGGTTATCCTTTTAACAGCTGACCTTGAACTTATAAAATGTATGCAGAGTAAAAGAAAACAGAAGGAAAAGAGTTACTCAAATGTGCAACTGCACAAATATACCCCCCACCCACTATTAAGATAACAAAACTTCTGCTATTACCATAATATTATATATATTAGAAAGCTATACACAAGCATGTTAATTTCACAGATTTTTTAAAAGATTCTTAATATTTTATATAATTAGAAATACACATTTCAAAAACAAAACTTCTACAAAGAGAAAACAGTTATCTTGGTTAGCAAAGCATGGAGCTCGTCATGGCTTAGGGTAGTGCTTTTCTATACAAAAAGTCCTTTTTGGTTTTTTTTTTCCAGGACTGTTTAAAATATTAGCGAAGCTATGAAGGGGGAAAAAAAACACATTTTGGCTTAAGGAAACTACAAAAAGCCACAAATGCTTTGCAAACTCTGTCTTACCTTTTATATGAAAATAAGCAAAATGTAATGTACATATTTTTATAGTTTTATTTATTAAGAGATGCAGACCCAGATTTATTTATTTAATTAAATATGTTAGCCCTCAAACTCCACGATTTAAAAAAAATGTGTCTTTTCAATCGGTATGGTCCTCTTGGAATGATCTCTCATGCTTCCTAGAAGTGCCATACGCCCGTGGTATGCCTGCAGGTTTGTGAGCGTTCTCGGGATGGTGGGTGACCTGGCCCGTTCCTAACACGTACTTACCAACGGCCACCCATTGCTGGGTCTGTCCAAAACATCTATACATTTTCTATATGTTGCATAACAGCTGCTCTCTTTCAGTAAAGATCTGCCGCTTTTGGCAAATGTTTCCTTTCATCTATTTACATGTAAATAACGTTGAACCTGCAACATGACACTATCTATTGTAACATACATTTTGCAAAGGAGCACAACAGTGAAAAGAAGTTAGCCTTAAAATCTATTTTGTACAAGTGTTCTGTTGTACAACTCAAGTGCTAAGCTTATCTCAGCATTTCTGTTTAATCTTTATACTGTATCACTGAGGCAATTTAAAAGTACTTTTACAAAACAGAGTACCTTTTTTTTTTTTCCACACACGGCACATATAATGCATATCGACCCCCCTTCCCCATTAAGGTATAGCACACACACACACTGCAAGGAAAAAAAAAACAACTCTAAGTAATCATCTGATCATGTGGCCCATCCTTCTGAGAGTCGCATGCGCTTCACGGAGGGGCTTTCTCTTTCGTCCGGCGAAGGGCGCGTGAGTCCAATGGGGGAGTGGAATTCGTTCCGGTGGTCCTCCCGGTCGCTGCCGTCGTAGGAGCTGCTGCAGCTGCTCAAGCTGTCAACAGGGGATCGCCCCGCCTCGTGGCGCGTGTGCTGCGGGTATCTCGAAGGGGTGGCGGTACGGTCTCTAGGAGGAGAAACAGGTTCTGACTTGATGTTGAGGCTTTGAGTAGAAGGCAGGGAGAGATTGGAACTCTGAGATAAATGAGTGCTAGTGCAAGCTCTGTAGGAGGAAAGGAAACCCGGTTACAGATGCAGGAGGCCTGGCGCCCCCACAACTCACAACGACACAAAACATCAGCTTCAAGACGCGCACAGACCCTGCCGGGGCGGGGGCGGGGGCGGGGGCGGGGGCGGGGCCCTGGAAGCACTGTGGACAGCGAGTTCTTCCCAGTGCTTCAGGGTGCCTTTGACCATCTGCCCGGGGGCCTGGGGCGTCTACCTCTAGGCTCTGACAGGCCCCCTCCCGACCCCCCCAAAAACACACAGCCTCCCGTTTTGGAAAGGTTTTGCACCGCACATTGGGAAAATAATTCGCTGCGTCTATGGCATTTCTCTCTACACTATTTCAGAATTCAAGGCTGCAAACCTTCACATGCCATCTTCCCCTTTTGAATGCAACTCCTTTGACTCCTTGATACCTGGGCTTGTAGAATTCCCTCTAAAAGTTTATTGTGGAGGCAAGTCTCTTTCTCTCTCTCTCTCTCAAGCTAATAAGTACATAAGAAGTGAGTTATAGATTCTTGGGGCGGAACTTGGAGAGTTCAAATGAACAAGCCCTATAAAAAATGGTCCACGATGATCCCTATCAGTTGAATGGCTGGGGGAGGGGAAGGAAAGGGGAGGGAGGATGTGAAAAAGAATCCATATATACATTCCAAAAATAGATGTTCCTTCCCACTGACGCGGTTGAAAATGTGGCCCCTTTCACAGTCACCTCCTGACAGCTACCTCTGTCTCTTATTTGCCAATCCATTGCTGCAGCACTGGGACACTACTCCTCTGAATTTAATTGGCAAATCTGGGTTTGCCAAAAGCAAAAAAAAAAAAAAAAAAAAAAAAGGTCAGTGTAAGTGATTTTACTGTGCTTATAGTCCTTAAGTCTCATAGATTCCTGGAGAATTTCATTTTCCCTTCTTCTAAAATGTAGGAGAATTTGGGTATCGGGAATAACTCCTGATTGAGCCCTAGGAGTAGGTCAGTAATCAATCACAGGGCTTTGGTCAACCCGAGTAACAATGCCTCACCAATATCCCTGCGCTGTCAGTCTGACTGAGTGGACTTCCTGGCCAGGGCCACCCGAACTTGACCATGTGGTCAAGACAATACAGAAGCCTCTTTTTGAGGAAGATACTTCAAAGTCAAGAACTGCCCACAGAGACACACCCATTTTTAAACAAAGACAAGCGAGCCCCGCTGCTCAGGTTTGTAAAGATGCCACTTTGCTGAGGAGAGAAGCAGGGCCGGAAGACTGATACACCATTATGCGAAGGGGGAGCATGGAATCTGCAGGTTTATTTTGGAGGATAAAGTAGGATAAATTGAAGTTTTTTGGGATGGGCTTTTTTTTTTGAGATGGAATAAATGAAGATACATAGACAGATAAAATTAGTCAGAAATGAGTTTATCTTTGAGTGATGTCTTATACAAAAGCACCACCTACTGGCAAAAAGAAATCACTCTCTTTTTCTTGTTAATAGACAAGAGAGTGAAGAGAATAATATTAAGGAAAATCATTTGTTGCTGTAACAAAGCCTTTCTTTCTCTGGCTTTCATGATCTTATGGAAATACACCTCGAGTTGGCATCTAAATCAAGAGACGGCTGGGGGCACACATACTTTTCCATCGCCTATATCTACTTAGAGTGAGTTGTTTGCAGTGCATTATTTTATAGTCCATACATTAGTGTATGCATTGCTAGGAGTTTTAATTAAATTCCCCTTAACTCTAGAAGGCATTAACATGGAGTTTCAAAAGGCTCCACCCTGGTGGGCTATTTCATCTCGGCTTACAGTTACTTCATGGGTCATTTTGATGCCAAACGAAACCATTTTTTGATTTCTAGAAGAAAGAATTTTCCTGGTTCTGCATAAGAAAGACTAGTTAGCTAAGGTTTAATTAAATGCTTCTATCATGAATCACATGACTATTTAATAATGAATATCAATTAGGATTCTGAAAATAAGGTAGCATGTAAATAAATGCTTTTGTCTGCCCTTTTGGCATTTAGGCTGTCTCATCACAGGCTGGATGACATGGAAAATTAGGGGGAAAAGTATATATATATCTGGTGAGTCCGACCAGAAGCGGCAGCCAAACTGGAGGAATCAAGCAAGAAATAACATATTAAAAATGCCGCTGGCTTAAGAAAGATTTCAGAACCAGCAAGAGTTTGGTTCAGACTCTCAGTGTCACTGGCTTCCATAGGTTTAGTTCAAGGGTCCTCAAACTTTTTTAACAGGGGGCCAGTTTACTGTCCCTCCGACCACTGGAGTGCCGGACTATGGTTAAAAACAAACACACAATGAACAAATTCACTGTGGGCCCGGGACGAGTTCCTTGCTAAGCAGGACAGCAGCATGGCAAACACCAGGCGAGCCAGATAAATGTCCTCGTGTCCTGTTCGCAGTTTGAGGACACCTGGTTTAGTGGATTTCCCCAGGAAAGCCACAATCAGCCCAGAGTAAACGTAAGATGGGGGGGGGGGCCCGCAGTGGGGGCCGCCTTGGTGGGAAGCCACAATCATTGCTCAGGGGGTAGAAAGATGAGGTTGTCTCTAAAACCCTAGGCAGCAGTTCTGTGTGGTCCAGTAGGGTTGTTCTGAGTTAAGAGTCAAGTCCATGCAGTTTGGTTTGGGTTCCTATAAATGCACAGGTTAGTATCTGCTGATGGCATTTCGGTGGACCCCAAGCTCTCAGGGTTACATCCACAGTGCTATACTGTAAGCGACATCATAGGTTAGCTTTATTTCACTGGGATGCAGTCAGATGTGTGATCCCAATGAGGAGGCCCCTGGGCGCTGTGGAGGTAATGTTGGACTTGTAACTGCAAGGACAGTCAAGCCCATCAGTAGCTCTGTGGGACAAAGAGGAGACAGGCTGTTTGCTCCTGTAAAGATTTACAGCCCGGGAAAGCCTATTAAGGGTCAAGAGGGATCTATGAATTGGCTCAATGGCAGTTTTTAAAAAATGGGATACAAAATAGAAGGGAAGTTTAATTCAGCTGTTCTGTTATCAAAGAATTATTTTCTCGAAAAGAAAAAATGGCATTGAAAAAAAAAAGTCACTTGGCTCTACCTGTGCTTGTGGATCTACTTGTTCCTGAGAACAAAATCTGTGTAGCACTAGCTATTTAGGATGGAGCCCTGCTGGTGCAGTGGTTACGTTCTGGGCAGTTCGAAACCATTAGCTGCTCCATAGGAGAAAGACGGGCCTTGCTATTCCTGGGAAGAACTCCTCTCAGAAACCCACAGGGGCATTTATTTCTACCTTGCCCTACAGGGTCGCCATGCGTTAGAACTGACTCAATGGCGGAGAGTTTTTTGTTTTTAGTTTTTGTGTGTGTGTGACCATTGAGAATATTTCTCTGGGTGGGTAACAACAAGGTAATCGGGCAAATGTAAAGGCCGGAACGCTAGCTTCCCACAGCAGGCTCTGTGCACGTTTTCATCCATAAAGGAACCCACTTAAGAGACAGGGAATACTGTTCTCAGTCACCCGGAACCAAACACCATTGGGTACCCAGACCACAGGAACCTCACTGCCACCGAGCCGATTCCAACTCAGCGATCTTCGACTTTCTTCGGATTCCTTATCGCTATCAGACTACAGACTATAAGACTATCAGACTACATTTAACCCACTCTCTAAGAAACATCTCTGGTTTCCCGAAAACAGATCACTTTTTCTGTTTATTTGTGTAGGTGACAGGAAACAAAACAACAACAAAAGACATCAAATAAAACTGGCAGGTGCCTTTTTTCTCAGAGATCAGTCAATACTAAGCCTGAGGGTCACCGGTCTTTATTGTCAAGTTTCCTCTATCTATAGGTCACCTCTGCACCCTATTCCAAACCAGTTTATGTAACTACACAAGTGAACCACACACTCATCTGGTTAGATAAATATCAGATTTTATAATGTTTTAGAAGTCTAGCTTTGAAGACTTCCAGTAAATGCCAAAGTACCAAAAGCTCCACTATACTATTTTATTTTGAGAAAGACACGTTGTAAGCTTCCTGGGAAGGTAGGAATATATTACTTGCTTGAGATGAGATATATTCTATTATTTGCTTTGAATATCTTATAATAATATTTTGAATATCCAAAATAATTTGAAACTACTACACATGTAGATAAGGCTGCTTTGACTTTAACTAGTGTTGGTTTCATGATCAATTTTCCTTGTAAGGGGTGCACAATTTATTTTACATAAATGTTTTATCTTAGAGACCTTTTCTCCCCTCCTTTTGGAAAAGGCTGGCATTTAAGTGCACGAGCTTGTGTGGCACATTTGAGGCATCTTCTTTTTAAAAGCTGCTCTCTGTGTGTGTGCGTGTGTGTTTGTGTAATGCTCTCACTACCATGGAGTCAAGGCTGACGCAGAACGACTCCGTAAGGCAGAGGAGAGCTGCCCCCGGGGTTTCCGAGTCTGTTCTTTATGGGAGCAGAGTGCCCAGTCCAGGGTTTCAATCTGCAGGCCAACTCATAAGCACTACACTACCCCAGGAGGGACCGGCATAGGAGGACTGAAGAGGGCTACTCATCATAGTGATAAAGAAAGAGGGTAAGGAGAATCCTAAGTCAGAAAATAAATTCAAAGTTTGCTCCCTGAGAATCAGTGCTTAAAGAAACCTAGTGCTGAACACACAGTGTCATGCTCCGCTGTGGTGATGCAGGGCCTCTCTAGGCTCACGGACACGCGTCTCCCCTGGGGGCCTCATGGGATCAACATTCTCCCTGTGTTGAAAAGTGTGGCACAGTGTAAACACAAAAATCAACCTGGATTTTTCTGTAAAAGTGCAAATTATTCAGGTACTATTAAAACCCAAAGAAAACTACAATAAAAAGAAATGATGGGGCTTGTCTCTCTCTCTCTCTCTCTCTTTATATATATATATATATATATATATAGACTTATATATATATCACTGATTTAGGGAAATCTCATCCTTTAGAGGGTACATTTTATGAAAATTGAGAGGGAAAAAAAATAGCCTCCCTGCATGCATGCACACACTGTGATGTTGTCTTGCTGGTGCTATGAACTTAATGATAAATTTTTAGAGAGGTTATTATTGTAACTAACATCTACTTGAATAGTCAAAAATTCCTGAGAAAGCTTAAATGCCCTAAATGGAGAAATCAAAACTGATGACTTTTTACTATGTCTTCAATGCTAGCAAAAATGATCTTCTTGAGGAAGTAGGATAATAATGTCATGCAGACTATTATTTACACGCAGTGAGGAGAATGTACGTAAAACTGTGAAGGGCTGAAGGGTCCATAATCTGCCCACAGTTCAAAGTGAATTTGGGGCCACATAAAAGCTACGGGGGCTTGGGGGATAGGGATCGGTGGAGAAAGGGTTGAGAGGAATGAGCTGGCTTAGTGTTTTTTAAATATTCTAATACATGTTTTACCTTCATATTTCTCCTTAACCATATGAGTAGAGAACTAGCTGCCTCTTTGAAACATACACCAATTACAGAGAATGTTGGTAAAATCCAAAAATCTCTTATCATCAAATATTTCAGTCTCTCAAATTTTCTTTTGATGATTAATGGATGTTTTGGAGTCAGTTAAATTTAAAATTAGGTCAAAGGTTAATTTTTAGGGTTTTTTTGGGGGGGGGTTTACAAAAACGACTTCTCTGATCTATGAGCAGCAGCATGAGTTGTGAATTCGGGGCTCATATTTAAGTTTGAATGGTTCCAGAGACAAGTGAGCAACATCAGCACTATAATAAAGCACATCTCAAAACTACCACAAGGGGGCGGGAACACATGCTCTGAGTTTGGAAAAGAACTAAAAATTATTTTTATATCCTAATGTGGATAGACTATGAGTCGGTGTAGACTGGATGATAGTGAGCTTTTGTTTTTAATGTGCACAGATTCATGAATCGCTATACCTACACAAATATGCACATGGACACATTGGCTAATTCAAGATTAAATTGCTCATCCCGGGTTTTTCAGCTCAGTGAGGATACTCAACTCTCTTAAAGACTTGTCATTTTAACTGCCTTCTCTCCTTCATTGATAGATGTGGAAACAAACAGAAACTAAAACAATAGAGAAGGCATGGAACTCATCGTGTCCTCACCAGGAATGAGGAAAATCTATTTAAGCTTCTGGAGAGGTACTGATCTGATGATTGACTTCAAATTTTGATCGTGTGGAACTTAACACCCTCTGCAGGCTGGTCAGGGCGGCCCGGTGGCACAGTGACTGAGCGCGTGGCTGCTCACGACAAGGTTGGAAGTTCCAACCCACTCGCTGCTCCAAAGTGGGGGTGGGGGTGGGGGGTGGCAGCCTGCTTCATAAAGACGGACAGTCTCAGAAACCATTTGGGGGCACTCTACCCTGCCCTACATGGGTGCTAGGCAGTGGAAGTCACTCCTTGGGAGTGAGTTTGCTTATTGTTTGGGAAGGGTATTCTGGTACATAGTCAGAGACTGTCATCTGTGACTTTAAAATGCACTAGAACATGACATGATAAAAGGCATAATATTGCTTACCCCAACTGACTGAGGGCGGATGGTGGCATGTTATGTAGGTGCTGCTGCTGCCAGCCAGTGACTGAGCCAAGGTGAAGAGCGCTGGCGGTGTTGAAGCCAGAGAGCGAGGACAGATCCGCACTGCTCAGAGAGTACTCTAGAGGAACGAACACAAGGAGAGGGAAGAAGTTCCCTTAGAAAACCACCAGGCAGTGACCAGGACAGGTAGTTTCATTTTCTTACACATTCTATTCAGGCCGTTTGGGATCTCTGTTACACAATTTTTGGGTTTCCCCCCTGTGTTCTGAAGTCTTTCTTTAGAGGCTGTGGTGCACCCCCTTACGAATTATGGGAAAGGGTGAAAACACACACCACCATCAAGGGCAATTTTAACGCTGACAGTGTAGATTTCAACAAAAGAGCACGTGGCCTGGAGGCCTCTCCATGGAATCGTCTGTATTTCTGATTAGAACTCCACTCTGGCCTTGTAGAGCACAAGTACGTGATGGTAAGAAAAGTGTTCCTTTCATCACCGGAAGAAGGTAAGCTTTCGATTAGACCCAAAGAGTGCAGTTCTTGTTCCTTGAACTGGCGCTTCTCTTTGAAACGTCCAGTCATTGTCAGAATGAGATGTGGCCAATCGTCTCCATTCTTCCTAAGGGATTGGGAATGGCAGAGTGCTCTGGGCACCACAGGCACTAACTGCAGCTTCCCAACACATGAAAACGAGAGTGCTTTCTGTATCGTGCTTTCTAATAAAAAGCATTTAGTGGACTTTTGCACATGGTGGAACTACTTACCGGTACCATATGTTGTTGAAATGGCTGATGGATATCCTCCCATTCCTTGTCCAGGTAAAGTAGGAGTTGCTACGGAAACCACTGGGGTAGCCAATGACTGAGCAGACTGGGAGTTATTTATCCTCTGATTCTTTTAAAGTTAAAAAGAGAGAAAGAAACAGGGGGGAAAAGGCTTATTGATTGATTTCATGAAAAAAGTTAAAACTATTGTATTTTAGAGTTTTGCACATAAAGAGATAACTTGGTATAAATCTCATGAAATTAATCATTTAACATGTGTCTCTATGAACTCTGCCAACCCTATCATTTACAATCCTTCAAGAGACCAGCTGTTGCCATAGTAACCCATTACATCAGTATCTCCTAGGCAACTGAACTAGTAACAAGTACCATAGCTTTATTATGGGTAAAAACAGACTATGTTGAAAACTGATGAAATATGTATACTGTACTTCCATTGTTTCAGTTTCATTCAAATGCAAATTTAAAGAAAATTAAAATCAACCATGGTGGTTTTTAACGTTCATTTCTACGTACAGCAGAGAGCAGATGGGTAGAGGTGCATGCTATACTCTGACCAGCAGGTGGTGCTCTGAGCACTTTTGTCAGTCTCCTAAACGTCCCTGAAACTAGATGGCAAAGCGGCTAATTCCGCACTTAACTCCTTCAAGGAAGGAGGGGAGAGAGCCACATATACCTAAAGATCTTAAGAACTTAATTATTAGGAGACAAATGTGCTCAGTGGTTTTAAAAGAGAAATGCTATCTTTGTATTCCAATTGCACTAAAACATACGTGTGACCATATGGCAGACACAGCCTTCCCTTACAGAGAGGCTGAGTCAGAAAATGAAATAGCCTGATATCCTTTTAACCTGCGAGCAACACCAAAAATGAATGGTATTTCAACATTTAGCAATACTGACAGACTCCAGTAACTTCCAGATTTTAAAAATGTCCCCAGAGCCACCACCTCCACCTGTAAGTAGCTTTCGATTTTCCCCTTACACTTGTCACTTCAGGGACAGGCTCCCTCCACTTACCAACAGCAGGTCGACATCCTCAGACTGAGAGCATGGGGAAGGAGTTTTATTAATTAATGTCTGTAAATATGTATAGATGAGCAACATCTTTGTAACAAAAGGAAATGCATCTTCTGACAGTTGCCACAGTTTAAACAGTGTTCAAAACGAGACAATCAGGGTAACTCCTTACAAAGGCACTCTTTGTTCCCTTGATGAGCTGTTTGTCTCCCACACGAAGGCCATCCATCCTGCTCTCAGCACAGGTCAGTGTCTCAACAGTCATTATGCCCACACTACATTCTGACAACCAGACTCTCCTCTGGCCCCACCAGGGAGCGGGAGGTGGGGAGTGGCACCTGGCTGCGGGAGACCTGACCACTCACAGAGCCCCTGGGAAAACATCAGTTTTAAGGGACTTGGAATCAATCTCCCGATGGAGGCAGCCTGCCATGGCCCACACTGCTGGGCTGTAGCCCCGTGGGAGGTTTTATTTATTAGCCCTCGTCTTTTCTGAAGGGAATGGTTGCATATTATGTGATTTTTTTGGTTGATATTCAAAATTAATCTGCATGGTGCCATCATAAACTAATCAGCTTTCAGGACTGCTTTACCCCGAAGCTTTCCATAGAGCACAAAAAGAAAAAAAGAAGAAAAAAATATTTGCAGAATGATCTAAATTTGTCTACTGAATCTTGGTTTTAAATATTCTCTCTTAAGCAAAGCTAATTTGGAGAACACTGATGTCTCTTTGTTGCTGAATTTGGTCTCATTATATTATCTTAATCTTAGGCTCCCAGGCCTAAGAGAAAAAGATAAGGTCGATGTCTTATGTATTTTATCTTATAGTGATTTTTTCCCTTAGAGGACCCACAGCTCTTTAATGTAAAACAAACAACAACAACAACAACAATAAAATGTTTGTTCTCAAAATGTCTGGGATTTTAAAAGCAATGAATACAGGCAAGGGGCCTTCATGAAATTCATGAAAAAGCACATTTAAAAGAAATGGAACTCTTCCATGCATTTTTTGAGAAACCCCCCCGTCCAAAAAAAATCAGACATGAAAAAAAAGTCACTGCAATCCTCCCTCAGTAAGTATTTCCAAATTAGTAAGGGACAAAGTTCATTGGGAGACCAGGGAAACCCTTTCTTACTTTCAGCACCCGGAGCACAACACAACTGAACATCTGGTCGGCATGTAGCTCCCTTCCTTCATAAGTCAGATTTCACCAGTGATCAAGCCATAGTGTCCCATGAGCAGAGGGCAAAGATTCTTTTCTTTTTTAAAAGTTGCAAATTGGACACGTTTTCTTTGTGCCAGAACACCACAGTCAGGCAAGGGGTTTACCCACCGGGCTGATTTTTACCATGGAAAACGCAAAGGCTAGCCAGTTCTCTGGGCCCCGACTCCACTATGGACATGTTATTCAGAAAGTTAACTCAGAAGGTTAGCCAAGTTTGGAAGCAGCCAAACACCTCAGCGCTACCCCACGGGGGACATCTATGGAGAGTGTCGCTGTGTATTACCACGGACGGCATGGTGTTCTTGCTGCCGGGCGGGATGAGAACGCGGAGATCAGGTTTACGGTTGTTCATCCCCAAGTTCATCGGAGGGGGGGATTTCGCTTGCATGTTCTTGTTCAAGTTCCCAGGTGAGACCAGCAGACCTGGTGAGTTTCGGGGATTGCCATACCCATTCCCTGTTGAAAACACACACACACAAGAAGACAAGACACAACCGTGAGGGCGTGCGGGAGGAACTCGGGACTCCAATGCGCTTCTCGAGAATCCATGCATGGGATTCCAAATGCAGCCTAGCACATAACGCACATGCACCGCCAGACCCTCCCCAACGGTGGACTGCCTCCACATCTGTGCCAAGAGTACCGTCGAGGCGTAATTACTCCCTGTGTCTCTGAAGGAGCATTGCGCAGTTTTAAAATCTTCACCCACATATTCAGAAGTCAGGAAAAAACACCCTTCCCCCCATCCTCACCCCGCTGTTGACAACAGATACAACAACAACAACAACAACAGAAACCAGGAAGAGGGCTAGCCAGTTGTTCAGGGTGTCAGAAAAGCTCCACATCGGTCCCCTTCTCTTGTCTACTCTCTCTCTCGGCAGAGGCCGGGCGGGCGTGACTCACTCTTTCAGCTCATTGGTTTGGGCTTTATTTAGTGTGTCTGTGTGTCCTTCAATGAAAAAGGGCAGAGCAGCAAAGGCTATAATTTCTAGGACGAGCAGGAGGAGGGGAAGCTGCTGACATTCTGCTGTGTGGTGCCCCCCCTCCCCCGGCGAACTCCCCCTCTGGTGCTCCGCTCCTCCGTCCGCCTCCCTGCACTGTTGAGCTTGCACCCAACTCCAGCCAGGGAGCTGGACTCCTGCTCTGCTCAGGAGGAGGGACGCTGCCTCCCGGAGGCCGCTGACTCACTTCCGGACAGGAATAGCTATTGATTGAGAACACCGAAAAGTTTCCACAGGCTCTGACGGAGCCCCCCGCCCCCTTGGTAAAAAGGAGCCTCCACGTCTTGCCTTCCAAAGCATGCTGCCCCCTGCTTGGAGGGCTGCAGACCTGGGCTGGCAAGGGAGAGGATCCGAGTCCTGGCCACCCTCCTCCATGGCCTCTGAGCAGGGAGGGTTTGCTGAAACCAAGGACCAGGTTCAAGCAGCCTCCGCTAGGAAACCAGACAGTTTTCCCAGGAGGCATCAATGGCCTCTGGACCCAGGACACGGTGGGGCCCAAAGCTGGGGCTCAGGCCTCCAGTGCCTGGGAGTTCCTTCTGGCCATTCCCCCACCCCCACCCATGCACAGGTAAAGGTGCAGACTAGCCCACGAGGACCCCAGCTGAGGTGCCCGCCGATAGCGAGACAAAATGCTCCAAGCTCAAGGGAGAGGAGAGGCCCGCTGACCGGTAGTGACCAGTAACAGATAGAAGAAGACCTTGAAGGAGGGGACCTTGAGAAGGGTGGGTTAGACATGTGAGGTTCCTTAAGACTGGGTGCTGGGGAAGGACCCTGGGTGGAATTCCTGGTCCAGTCTGGGGCATTTCAGAGTGTCTGGTTAGAAAGGAAAGGGCCCTGGTGGCACAGTGGTTAGTGCACTCCGCTGCTGGCCAAGAGGTTGGCGGTTTGAATCCACTCGCCGCTCCACAGCAGAAAGGCTTTACTGAAAACTCTGCAGGGCAATTCGACTGTCCTGTACCAGGTGTACAGGGCCACCAACAGTCCAAATAGACCATAAAGCAGACAGTTGGGTTTGCTTTATGGCTGGAAGGGAACTCAAGAAGAGAGAGGGGTGGGTGAGGCCCCAGGAGGATGCGGAGGCCGGGCTGGAGAAGGTCTTGGGTCTACGTGGTATAAAGAGGTAGAACTGAGGTGGACACCATGGTGAACCCGAGGACCTCGGGAGTGGAGGTGGGGTGGGAGGGCTTGTTGTGGGGATAGTCCCCAGCTGGGGGGGGGGCATCTTTTGATGAGGGTGTGTTTGAGGCACTCGGTATACGTATATGGCACATTTGTTCTTCATACCCCATCCAGGTACCTATCTCATTTTATGCATGTGTAAACAGGCTGAGTATATAACGAATACCTACAAGATTAAATCTGTCATTTGGATCGTGTGCAAAATCCCCCAAGTTGCTACGATGAGAAACAAGACAGAAAACTCTCAAAGAATAAAACAAAGGGGACCCCCCCCCACACACACTCCATCACCTAGCATGCATCTTGTACACAGTAGTTGCTTAAGGAATGCTGGTTGGGTTTGACTATAAATTATCCTTTGATCCTAAAACTTACATACAAGGCAGTTAAATTACTTGAAGTTAAAAGATGTCAGAAGTCAATCTCTCTGCCTCCCTTTTTATAGTTAATTTGGACTTTTTTTTCGGAGGCAAAACATATCACATAAAACAAATAATAGCTACCCTGACTCAGACGGAGGAATATAAGAAACAACAACCAAGAATAGGCTCACTTATAAAAACGTGGAGTGTGCAGAGGAGCTTTACCCTGACTGCGTCTTACAGAATTTGTCTGGTCCACATGCGCGGGTCTTTATTTTAATGAACAGATTTTATTAGGTAAAAAGAGAATGAGGAAACAAAGGCCAAGTTTGCGCTCAGCTTTCCTGTCAGCGGAAGTGCAGACTGACACACTGAATGCATATGTCACTTATCTATTAAGCCTGTGTGAGATCTGGTTTAAATAAACAATCAAATGGAAAATTAGCTGGGTAATTTCAAAAGAAGTGGTGGTGGGGGGGTAAGAAAGAAAGTCAGTTAAGCGGTGCAATGAAGCTTGACTAGATCAGAAGAAACTAGCCCCACTCGGTCTATGCCGATACTGGTTTGCATGGAGGAGTTATTTTGCTGAAAGGAAGTAAAACCGCTTCATGAAATGTGCTGTCCTATGATATGACAAGCCCTGGGCCAGAGTGCGAAAATGGAAACGCTTCACAGGGGCTCTCTGCAAAGGGCTTAATTTTTTTTTTATGGTAAAGTTTCTGAGAAATTTCAACTAAGCTTCTATCTTTTTTGCCCACATTTTAAACAATGATTTGAGGAAACGGCGTGGGGAGTGAGGGGAGGGTAAACATCTAGTTTTCCACCAAATAAATACCTCAAGACTCAAAAACAAATGATTTAAAAAGCCTGCCGCATTGCTCTTGGAATATGCCTTGCTATTTCAAAACGATGCCATTTTCAAAGATTAGTCACATATTTGAGGGTGTTTACATGTGAAATGTAAAATATTTTGAACCACGGTGACACATCTTAAATTCATATTTTAAGAGCATCAAGTTATTTTTAAGAACAAATAAATTTACCCCCTCCCTTTTTTTTAAACCGGTGAATTTCTGCTGCTTTTAGCATATTGTGCCAGCTAGCAGTTTGGAGACGTATAATAACCATTTCTGTTTCCAGCCACCAAATTGTTATTCTTTTGGCATAATATAGATTCAGGAATGTAAGACTGTGGATCCTAAGCCAGTGATATAGAAACCTATCATTTGAAAATCAATGATGAATACATGCGTGTGGTTTGCTCTCAGAAGAGCCTGCATTTAAACCAGCTCAGAAACCGCAGCCTCCTCCTCGCTCAGAACGCTGTGGCCTGTGCTGAGGCTGCCGTCCCACCTTCCCACCGACCCACCCAAGAGAATGGTCTCGTTTAAATTGGGGGGGGGGAGCACCACCCCACAACAACAACCTAATATACAGATTGAACCTCTCTTCATGCTATGTTTTAAAATTACCCTCCGCCTGGACAATTATCAATTTAGATGTGACTGCATGCAGATGTCACATTCCCCTGACCACTTGAAAGCACAAAAATTACATAGCATGAGTGAATGGATTTCCTGATTATAGATTATAAGTAAATGAAGAACAGACCAACTTTAGAGTCAGTTTGCTTTATAGTTTCATTTGATTAAAAATATTGTTTCACAAAAAAAAGAATGAGAAAACTCTAAAAAACAATTGTAGGCATTCATAATTTCATCTGTGTAAACGATATGAGATGCTACCTCTACTGGCAGCAAATCTCTAAATATGCCTCCTATTAAAACTAGTAAAAATATCCCAAACTTAATTATTGAAAGGCTCTTTTTCTTTGACTTGACCCCCGTCCCTCCCAGTTAACCTGCAAACACTTGCTACAGCTTCTTCTTGTTTTTTAGCAGACTCCTATTTTAAGAAGTTGTAAATTCAAAGAACATATTCCTGGCTTAAGATGTTATGAGGAGGATATTTTGCTTTGTCTCACAGCACTCGGTTGAGCATGTAGCTCAATGTGAGTACCAGGTTCTGGAACTTTCTCCTATTTGGATATTCAGACAGTATGTGTCTTTGCTTATTCCTTTGTGTTTTTTTGGGCTCTCAATGATAAACACAAGTGTATACAACTAAAGCACAAAAAAGAATCTGGCCCTTATAAACCAAGGTCAAGTCCTTCATTAGCATTAGTTTATCTTACAGCCCACGCCTGTGCGCGCCCCACCCCCCCATTAACCTTGTTGCTCAAGGGCATATCCATTCGGATACCATGCCCTTTGAGAGTTCTGTCAAAGACTCTTGCTTCATGGCTGCACCTATTCTTCCATGAGGGGCCCTACTGGGAAGGACGGGTTATGAATTGGGCAGCTCAGCCACAAGGGAAGCAGTTCAAAAACACCAGCTGCTCTGCAGGATAAAGATGGAGGCTTTCTGCTCCCATGAAGGTTTTCAGCCTCGGAGGGGCCTTTCTCGTCTCCTATAAGGTCAATAAGTGTTGGACTTGCTTCAGTGGCAATGAGTAAATTCTTTCTTATCTCTGCAGCCATGGTTCTAATTTAGAGTTTCATTGTCCTTTTTTCATCGTGACTAAGCTCTCAGGAACTCCCCATCAGGGTCACTGGCCTTCAGTTGAAGGCTTCGCCACGAGGTCTGAAGCTGGGTCTGAGGAAGGTTGTGACCGCCTCAAAGCTGAATGCAAACGTTTGTGTGCATGTGTGAGGATGCTAAACCTATGCTAAACCCCCCCCTCCCCCCCCCCCCACCAGAAAACCTTTCCCAACTGCCACTTCTGTCAGGTTCCTTTTTTTCATGCGTTGCTTACCACCACAGGACCAGTGCCCTTCCTGGCTCTCAGGGTTGTGTATGGTTGGGCGAACTCTAACTTCCAGTGGCCACCGCCACAGCCCAGTGTGCTGGGCTCTTCTCTCCAGCAGCTCTCCCCACTCCCCAAAGGGGAGCGTTCTCCCTCTGGATGAATTCAGTGCCTCCTGGCAGGGTAGGCTAACTTCAGCCTCTCACAAAACTCTGGCGGGTGTTGAACTCCCCTCCTCTCAGTTTCTGCTGCCAGGAGAGGAGGCAGGAGTCTGGAAAGTACTGTTTTTGTTGTCATCATTGTTGCTGTCACTTTTTAAATATTCAATGTGCGTACCAAACAGCGATAGGGAATATACTAGGAAAAAACGGAAATGATTCTGGAAATGGCAATAATTATGAATTGACAGAGGCAATATGGGGTAAGAATTAAAAATGTAACAAGCAACTTGTTCGTTTCAAAGATGGATCTCTCCTCTTTATGGACAAGTTAACAATTTCTGTTTTAAATCATGAATACCTACAGATGTATACATATCTGATGGAAACAAAATGCCATCAACCATTTAAGGTAAATGCCAAGATAGCATGCAAGCCGCATGGACGAAATTTGTTCACAGAGAGCTAACTGCAGTTGCTTCTTCCTACCCTGGTCGCACCTGTTAGTCATTCCAAAGGACATTACCTTCGCTTAACAGCAAGAGGTAGGATGCAATAAAGCAGCATCTTTCCCCTAATGAAAATGAAAACTTTAATGAGCTATTGGATCTTTTCTTCCACATTGCCAAATGTTTATTGCGATAGACTTTCACTATATGAAGATGAATCTCAGAGAAAATGTATTCATTCCAAGTGACCCGCAAAAAAAAAAAAAAAAAGGTCTACAGGATATTCAAGGAAAAAGAATGGCAGGAAGGTGGAAATGAAGGCAGATAGAAGACGATTCAATGGTTTAGAATGACTTCTGGAGAGAGTGCGTGACAGAAAGATTTCAGAAGTCCCTGGAGCCATGATGGTGGAGTGGGGAATGAATTGGCCTAGAAACCGAAGAAGATCAGCCCTTTAAACTCACCAGCTGCCCGAGTGAGAAAGAGGAGGCTTTCTGCTTCCATAAACATTTAGTCTTGGGAACCCACTGGGGCCATTCTCCTCGCCCTCACAGTGCTGGAATGAACTTGGTGGCGGAGAGTCTGGTGTTAGTTTTGTTTCCCCAAATGCCAGGAGATCATCCTTCTCAAGTCAAGATGAAATACAGGCTATTTTAGAGTATGCAGTTTTCAGAGGGGGCACAACGTGGCTTGGCTAACACACGGACCTCTCAGATCATATTAATGCTATGCTACGGACTGAACTTTTTTTAATCAGAGAAAATGAGTGGACATAGATAGTTTCTGAGGGCTGGGTGACATAGTTAATTGTGTGCGTTAGGTAAAACGACAGTTGCCGTGGAGAAGAGATGGGAGGGATTAGATCTCTATGAGAAAAGCTGTCCCGGACGACATGAGCCATGAGCGTGAAGGCGGCGGGGTGACAAGACGTACAAAGCGATCAGGAGTGGAGGACACGGGAGAGTGAAACCGATACACTGAAGGTTTCTGTGAGAGTTCTTTCAACACCATTGAGCCCTACTGTTCTCAACGCTAAGTAATGATGCATCCGTGTGAAAGCAGCAATCCGAAGAATCTGAGTCTATGACTCCCAGGGACTTGTTTGGGATTGTCACCAACATGAACTTGCAGTGAAACTATTAATAACAGCAAAAAATTGAATATATTATTCAGTAATGAACTTAGCAATATCCAATAAGCATTAAGTGCCCAGGGAAGTAGCAGCCCCTAGTAAATGCTATTTATAAAAGAAGTTAAAATGACACAAAAATGTTGAAGCTTCATAATGTCAACCTGGTGGGAAATCTAGAATATCCGTTTGCTTCACTATGAGAAAACTGGAGAAGACCGAGGTGCAGCCACCTGCACCAGACAGTGAACAACTGGAGGAGCTCCTATGTAAACCCAAGCAAAGTCCATATCCTGAAGTCAACACCCCCCTGTGCTGTGAGCCTTGGGCTTGTTAGGAAATTTTGAAAACTCTCTAATGTCAAGTTGTCAGAGCACAAAGGAAGAGAGGAAACATGTGCCCAGGAAGCGGCAGCTCAGATGTCCAAAGACAAAAGTGGTGAAGAAGCTTGACGGGCACATTGCAGGGGAAATTCAGGATCACAAATTCAAGGTCTGCCTCCCAAGATGTTGAATTTAGATGAGGAAGTAAAGAAGATGACCTTCTCTGTCATATTTCTGATATCCTTCTGGATAAATATTTACTTACTCGGTTTAGCTACGCTGAACACCAACGTGGGTGTAAAGTCAGGAAAGGTGTGTAACGGGGTTGTAGCCTTTCACCACATTACTCCATCTCTATGCTGAGCAAAGCTGGACTATATGAAGATGAACAGTAGTGCATCATAATCGGAGGACGTCTCATTAATAACCTGCTGAATGCAGATGATGCAACTGTGCGTGCTTGAAAGGAGAAGCACTTACTAATTACAATCAAAGACTATGGCCTTCAGTATGGATTCCACCTCAGTATAAAGAGAACGAAAGTTTTCACAGCAGGACCCGTGAAGTTGTCAAGAATTTAGTTTTACTTGGAGCCACAATCAACACCCAAAGAAGCAGCCAAAGATCCCTTTGAAGTATTAAGAGAGGCAAGGTACCATCTTAAGGACTAAGGTGTACCTGACCCGATAAACCATGATCTTTTCAATTGTCTCCAACGCATGACAAGAGGACTCAAAACAGACACATTTGCATTTTAGTGCAGACAAGCAAATGTGTCTTGGAAGGGTGACAATCAGAATGCTCCCTCAACTCGGAGATAAGATGTCAAGACTTTATCTGAGGTACTTTGGGCATGCTCTGAAGAATGGCCAGGCCCTGTTGAAGGCTTGGTAGAGGGTCGGTGTGAAAGAGGCCCACTGGAATGTGATGGGTCGACATAGTCGCTACCGCAATGGGCTCCAGAGTGGTAATGACTGAGGGTGGTGTGGGTCCTGGCAGTGTTTTGTTCTGTTGCATTATAGGATTGAAATGGGTGGAATCTACTTGAAGACCACTAATACACAACAAGCTCCAAACTAGCTGTTAGCTTTCACTGTGCTGTTCTAAGCAGATGATTACTTGCTTTTAAAGGTAGATTCTGTAATGTTTTAGACAATAATCCTCGTTTATGTAATAGATTCAGAAGGTAAATAAACTTAACTGCCTACTAGATAAGAAGCATAGTTCTTATCAGAATCTCTCCACTTGCTAGCAAAATGTATAGTGTTATGCAGTATCTACCACGCGCTGTTGTCTGGAAGACAATTTCTAGTATGTAGGTAAATGAAATGGCTTTGTCAAGTCGTCTTCTAATGCTATCAGGTGTTTGGGAATTTGGAGTAAACTGCCACAGGAAAACATTAGGCTTCTTATAGTTGAACCTCTGATGATACATATTGATTTGCTTGCTTTTACTTCAGCAAAGTGTCTTACCATCTTCATTTTTCAGTTTTTTATTAGAATCATTTTGAAAACATGTACGGCACATTGCCATGCTACCCTAGTGGTGCTCTATGCAACACTAAGGTGCACAACTAGCCGCTGATGTTCTATCTGACATGAAAAATGTTCTTTAAAATGAGACGTCAGTTTCAAAAGACCCTAAAATTTGATTAATTAATCTTCCCACCCAAACCACTACTGTACCAGAAGCAATGCTCTTGTTACTATTATATTTTTTCCTAGTGGAAAAAGATGATGACTTTTCGGACTTCAGAGCTTCTCCCATGCTGCTCTGAAAGCCTCACAGACTGGGTAACAAACACTGCAGGGACTCTGCACACAAGTCAGCTGTTGTGAATCATGCTCAAACTTTCTTTGGAGGAGAAAGGAGATCTTTTTTATGGGGTGGTTCTAAGGGAAAGGGCAACCACAAAACACTTGAGGGTCAGAAATCTGGGAATGATGAAAATTTCAATATGCTTAATGTAGAATGGGAGCAAAACAGATTTCTGATTTGTACCCTGCTAAAGACTTCTGATGATAGATTCTTAAGCACAAAATCAAGCCTCCCCTCTTTCTGGGGGTTTCTCTGTGAACTAAGAATATAATAGTATAGAATGCTACACTCGGAAGACAATCCTGTAAAACCTCAGGGACTGCTGTGGTGTATTCTTAGAAAAATACCCCAAGAATACACCAAAGCCAAGACTATTCTGGGCTGCACCAGTTAGAGGGCAGCAGACATTCTAAAAAGAAACTTCTGACTGACCGGGTCAGCCTGGATGCTGAGCCTGGACCCTCATGATTCCACCACCCAACTTACTTATCCTTGTCCTTTCTGGGACTGTGTCTGGCTGAGTGATTTCTGGTGAAAGGAACAGTGTATCTACCACTGAGATATGGAACTCCAGTGATACAGGAGAGCGTGTCAACTTTGGAATGTGAGGCGTAGGCAAACCATTTTTTGGGAAAGCACCGATGCTGGGACGCCATTCTCCTCTTTCCTCCCAGGCACGTGAGGTAGGCATCCTGGTCCCAATCTTGGAAGGAAGGGAAACCTGAGGCACAGGGCCCTTCGTTGCTTGCTGGAGCTCACCTGCGTCCTTGGGTGGGAAAGCTTTGATTTGAGGGAAAGAGCAGGGCTGCTTCCATGGCACCCTTGCTGAAAGCCAGATGGTTCCGATTTAGAATGCATCCCTGGACTCCCTTCCCTCTCCGAATAAAAAGGTCCACTTGCAAACAGAGAAGCGGCCAAGCCGACAGCTCCAGTGTGGAAGCACACACAGGAGGGGTGACTCTGTTCTGATGAAAGGGATAGTTTCAATCACACCATAAAAGTGAGAGTGAACCTTCCTCTCTTACAAAATTCCACTTAACAATGACTGATAGATTTATGACTCATTTAATTGTTCACTTCTTGCAATTTTGGGGCTGTCTCTTTGCTAGAAATGAGGGGGTGTCTTCATTATTGACACAATCGCTCACTCTTTCAGTCATTTTTATAAACAAAAATATTGAGACAGCATAAATTAGAGAGAACGTGACAGAAGAGAGAGAATAATTACTTGTGGTTTTAACATTTACACAACTGCTGCAAACACATCAGAAGTTCCTCACGTTCACAGTGAAATGTGCTACCCGACACCGTGCTGCTTTCCCGGCCTGCGTCAGAGTTATTAATATATCTGCTGCACTTCCACCCTGAAGGAGGGGGCTGTGTCCACCTTCGCTGCGAAACCACCCCCCACCCAGGGGCAACTCACTCACCTCAACACCCCCGCCCTGCTGGGACGACACTGAGCTAAGTTTGTTTTTGGAAGTTAGAAAATCAACTATGTGGGCAATTATAATAAGAACAATCATTTTGGTTGTCAAGTGCTGCTGAGTTGGTTTTGACACACAAAAGACCCTATGCATGAAACCAACCACTGGTATGCTTTAAACTTGTTGCAACCAAGTTGCCGGGCCTTCTCTGTGAGGGTCTCCCCCTCTTTCTTATCAAGCAGGTTGTCCTTCGCAAGAGACTGTTTCCTCCGATACGGTGTCCAAAGTACATGGGGCAAAGTTCCACTAGCCTTTATGCAAAGGAGCATTCTGGCTGCACTTCTTCAGCGAGAGATGAAGAATGCCTGACATTTATTCAAGCAGAGGTGATGCCTCGGGTGTCACAAACTGTTAAAGACCTGGCTACTAACCAAAAGGTTGACTTTTCCAAGCTCCCCAAAGGTGCCTTGAAAGATTACAGTCATAGAAAACTCCATGGAGAGCAGTTATCCCGTGACACATAGGGGTGGCCATTAGTTGGTATCAATTCAATGGGAACTACTCCCGCCCCACTTTTTTAAAATGATGTGGTAGAAACTTGGGTAGTGCCTGGCTTAGAGCTTCTCCTGTCGTTCTCACAACAATTCTTCAAAAGGAGATTCACAGAAGGAGCTCGTAGGTAATGCATTTCCCTTAATCATTTAATCACTGCAAATACCTGTCCCTGGAATCATTTCCCAAACTATAAATTCAGCAAAAAGAAAACAAAACCAAAAACTCCAAACAAACCCCCCCAAACAAAAGCCTGCCCTATGATTTTATCATTTTCTCTGACTTGGTTAATAGTAAAGTGAACCAGAGAATCTTTGATCTGTTATTATATGAGTTGATGCCATGTTCAAATATATAAAGTTGGCATAGATTTTATTTTTATGATGTTATTATATTCCTGTAGCAGAGATCCCTCTTCCCCCTTACACTACTACAATTTAGCCACTTTCCTTACCACAGCGATGGGTCATCAGAGGGCCTGACGGTCACGTAACCGGGTGAGGAGGGCACAGTGTGGAGAAAAACTGAACTAGTAAAAGCTGAATCCAGGTGGGGAACATGGAGCCACACTGAGGAACCCTCGAGGCTACTCAGCACTCTGTGGACCCATTTATAGATTAGCAATGGTCACAAATGGGTTACCTAAAATCTGGGTACAAAGTAGATTCCAGTAAAGGAGTGAATGGTCTTTCAAATATAAAAATGTAACATGATTATACACTTTCTGAATTGAGGATCCACATTAAAAATATACGACATAAGCCTAACTGTAAAATTATGTGCTTTTGGACAGTTTGGACAGCCGTGGACCAAAACCAGCAACGTAATACTCTTAGCCCCAAACTGTGAAGTACCAACTGAGAAAGTCCCTGGGACGTTAAACAGACAAGAAAAATGATTTCCAAAAGAGGGGTTTTTTGACCACATCCCTCCTTTAGCATCGGCTGTTTGGTGCGGCAAAATTTTACATCGCTGCAAATGATCAAAAGGGCTTTTCTTCTGGGTATCTCCAAATAAAATTCTATGGTGATGCCAAAAAGAGGGACTAGAGAAATCGATGAGCATAAAGAAAATAGAGTATTAGGAGAAAAAAATTTGTAAAATGAATATTAACTGTGTGAATTTAATATAAAAGTGTGGATTTAATATAAAAGTGAACAAAGTTTTCTAATCATATATACTCTAGTTTAATCAATGAGATAGAAGTGAATTTTCACATGGCTTTATAAAATAAAGTAGAATTGGGGGTGGGGGCAGAGAGTCACATCGTAAAGTCAGGAACCACGATCATGCACAGAGGACTCTAAAATCTGCTGGGTTGATTTCTCTCTGTTGCTGGGTCAATTTTGACCTCTAGCAGGCCATGTCAGGGCAGATTTTCTGGGTTGTCATCTCCATAGAAGCCGACCACCTGCCTTGCTCCCCAGGAGCCACTGGGGCATTTGAACCACCAAGCTTTCTGATATAGCCAAGAGCTTCACGGTTGTGCAGCAGGCTTCTTGCACACCCTCTGGAAATGATAACTGGAAATATTTCTCCTCTCAAGATCAAACTTCCTAAGAGCTAAGTCAGGCCCAAAGTGGATTTTTATCATATTTTGACGCAACTAGTGATTCACATTCTTGACTATCTTCTCTTGTCTTGCTTCCCTCAATTCCGATCGCCCACGGAGGATGGTGTCAAGGTATCGCTTTAGCTATAACTTGTAGATGGGAAGTGGAAACTGGCTTTCTTGGCCGTGGTTGTACTACACATGGTCAGTCATCCAAGGAGAAGGTTTCATTAAAAAAAAGTGAGAACATTTTGGTTTTGGTTACTTTTTGGTAAGTAACATTTTGGTTACTTAATGTCTTCAGCTAATAATAAAGAAATCTTGCTGGAGCTTTAATGTGTGCTTTGGGTCAACACCTAAGGTAAAAACTGAAGCAATTTGGAGTTTTAACTCAGGACAATTCACACCAACTGAACACAACGTTAAGACAAAACTACATCTAATGTAGGTGTTTCATACACATTCTATCTTTATATAACCAATAAAACAGCTTTCTTTATTTGAGAGTAATTCACTGGTATTCTTTTCCTTTTCTTGAATATTGTGATCTGGATTTGTATTTTGCCAAACCAACGAAACCCCAACCCACTGCCATCCAGCTAATTCTGACTCACGGTCACCCTCAACCAAGATTGCCAGTCTGCTTTTCCTTTTTCACTGTTAATTGTGACTTAGTTAAGGGTTTATAGAGCAGATCATTCACTATATTTCAACAAGTCACACACACTGTTTCCATTCATCCACTACCCTCCATCACGTATCCCCCAGAACGTCCTGTCTCCACCCTCCTTTTCTACCCCCCTGCACTTAAGACGATTTCCATTCTGGAAACAGACAGCCTCAGCTGTCTCCCACAGAGCTGCTGGTGAGTTTGAACAGCTGACCTTATGCTCAGCAGCCCAATGCTCATCCCTCAGCAAGACAAACTCATTCAAGTCAATTTCCAAGACAAAAATCTTAACCATGTCACCAGTATTTTACGCTATTGGGTGAAAATTACACAGGAGACTTTGTTTGATAAAAAAATTGAGACTAAATTTCCTCACCAAGGATTCTTTAAAAAAAAAAAACCAAACCCAGCAAAACAAAGATACTGATAGAGAATAATTAAATCTCTGATAGCTTTTTCTTTTTATCATGTGGTCCTGTTTTATTTATAATGGTACTTTTCTCCTTTTTCAGTAATAAATGAGTGCCAGAATCACTCTATAAGTAAAATATTATGATTTTCTGATCATAAAGCATTTGCATATGCCTTGATCCTAAAAATATCTGTGTGCTGTCCCCAACATGAGTGCTAAACTCAAAGGCGCTGAGTTTATACCCTCAGTATGACTAGGCTGACTACTTTCTGTATCTCAAAAGCAGGTCTTCTCGTTCACTGCTCATTAATTTATCCAAAGCAGTGTACTGCCAGCATCAAGGCCCCACGTACTTAGCTGGTGTAAATTAAGCATTCCAGAAGTGACAATGCTTGACAACCAAATGCATAAAATAGTAAACAATTAACAATCAAAATAAGAAAACAGCTGCTAGTTTCTTTTTATATAAAATTATATCTAATTTACAATAAATGCCAATTAAAATTATTAACCAATATACATAAATCTCTTTTCCCTTATTATCAAACAGCTATGTAGAGGATGAAATACACTTAAATTTCCAAAGAGATTCCTAAAGGCGTGTGTCTGTGTGGTGGGATTCTGAATTCGGAGTCAGTTCTTCCTTGAGTCGACTGGCAATGCCAACTCAATAAAAGTTAAACCATGTTTTCAGAGCAACACTAAAGACTGTGAATAACCTGCAAATCAAACAGTGACTAACCCAATGCAGGCACTGCGGTGTTCATGGTTATCTTCATTAAGCTTACTGAATAAAACTAACTCAAGGGAACTTGACCTTACATTGATCAATAACCACTAAGATTAGCAAGTTACAAGCTTGAATGTATAGAGCTATGAAAAAATGCAATTTTGTAAACAGTGAATTTTCATTTTGATTGTTGAGAGAAAAGGATTAAGTAGTATATGAATAACTCAATTGGAAGCTAGACATGTCCCTGTTACTAATGTGTTATACTGATTTCCTGTCTATTTTTCTTATGCAAAGAGTACAATCCTACCCTGTTAATTATCATTTGCCTTTGTCTTATTAAAATTGAGATGATCTCAATTTAAGCATTGAGAAATCAAAACCAAACTCACTGCCACAGAGTAGATGATGACACACAGTGACCCCACAGGATGGGTGAGGACTGTAGCGGCTTACAGGAATAGAAAGGTCCCTACCTATCTCCCAAGCAAGGTTAAGAGGCTCATTATTTTTAAAGGTGGTTTGGGTTGCTCCAAAATGCCCAACCCTCATTTCACTGACTTCCATATGTGCTGTAGGTTTTGCATATTTGGGAAGTTGGTGTATGCTGATTGTGACATCAGCAAAAACTCTGCTGTATTGGCCCACGGTGCTCAGATATTTAATCAAATAGTTAATTCGGTTTTCACTTACTATGAAATAGAATAATCTAATTGTTGTGAATTCATTCCAAGTTAAACGTATGTACTTTCCAGTTTAAAACAGCCTAATTTCCTTGAGCCCTGGTAGTGCAGTGGTTACTCATTAGGCTGCTAACCAAACCGTCAGCAGTTTGAGACTACCAGCGACTCCTCTGGGAGAAAGATGAGGCTTTCTATTCCCGCAAAGTCAGAGTCTCAGGACACCCCAGGGTGAGGTCTACCCCGCCCTTGAGGGCAGCTGTAAGTTGGAAAAGACTCAACAGTAGTGAGTTTGGCTGTAGGACATTTTAGCTTCCTTGAAATACATTCTCCATTTTTGAAAACAACAACACTATTAAAATTTTCTAATCAGAAGATCAATTTCTTCTTTGCTTAATTAAGTTAACATATATGGAGTATCTGCCAAGCCCTAACTGCTGTGGTTTAGGTCGGGAATACAAACCAAGGAGGACTTGGTGTTGTTCAGGGTTGAGTTTCCAGGAGGTGTGCCCAGACACTGGGATCATAAGAGTGGGTTAAGCAATGTGGGCACAGACGGCCATGGGAGCACCAAGAGAGGGGCCACACTCCTAGAAGTGTCAGGAATGAATTTCCTAAATGGCTGCAATAAATTCATGACCAAGGACAAAAAGTGCTCCCACTGGAGCACACAAAGCAGAGAGAGAGAAAGCAGACCTGGGAGAATGGCAACTGAGTGTCATTGAAAGCACAGACTCTGAAACCAGACTGCTTGGGCTGTACCTCGTATAGCTACTTCACTGCTCTGGGCATTATTCTTGTCATCTGTAGAAAGGGCCTATTATGCACATCAGCTTTAAAGGACATTGTGAGAACAATTTTCTTTTTGTAAAGCACCTCCTGAGAGCAGCATACACGCTGGCAGTATAGTTGGAGTGTCAGTTCTAGGCGCCGGTGGAAGAAAGTAAGACTGGAGAACAAAGATGGGCTAGAGCAGCGGTTCTCAATCTACGGGTTGCGACTTCTCTGGGGGTTGCCCAATCCATAACAGTAGCAAACTTAGTTATTAAGTAACAATGAAAATAATTTTAGGGTGGGGGGGGGTCACCACAACATGAAGAACTTCATTAAAGAGTCACAGCATTCAGAAGGTGGAGAACCACTGAGCTGGAGAAAGGCGCACATGGTGAGGTTGGGAAGCCACTGCTACAGTGCAGGTCCATGAATAATGGGCTGT
Source organism: Nesogale talazaci (assembly GCA_004026705.1). NCBI lineage: Eukaryota > Metazoa > Chordata > Mammalia > Afrosoricida > Tenrecidae > Nesogale > Nesogale talazaci. The sequence goes on from PVJH01010874.1 coordinate 39,935, forward strand.
AGTTGCACTTCCCAGTTTTGGGTCAGAGCAGTCCAAAGAATCAACAGTGAACAAAAGGGATGTTAGGAGATGAACGAGGAGGATCTAGAAAGGTCCTGGGTCTTTGGCAAAAGCCTACATCAAAGTCATCCGACAGGACGGGAGAGAAAGCTTGGTTCAATCGTGTCTTAAGAGTCAACATAAGACGAGATAATGGACTGCATAAGCAAGCTGCTTCACTGAACATAGAACTGAGCTGCAAAGGAGAGGTGCATAGCCTTTTGATCTTTATAGACCCACAGTGTTAAGTTTACTTCTTCCTCTCATCTTCCTCTCCCCACTCCCCGCAACCCCCACCCTGCCTTTTTAAAAACTGGTTGAGATGATTTGAAATGTAGAACTAAAGATTCAGAAAAGTTTGCCAAGACTGACGACGACTGCTTAACCACTTGACCTTGTCATTCCTAACGTAATCTAAGACCTTGAATTTCAATGACAATATTCAAAATATGAAAGATCTCCTCTGGCTATTTTTCTCGCTTTCTTTTTTGTCTCTTTTCTGGAAATGTAGAGCCATTCTGGCTGGCCTCATTTCCCCCTGGTGTTATGCGAGTCTCTGACATCAGCACAGATCTATTCAGCTTTGACACATGATCCTGGCCGGCGTGAGATGGAGGAGGACGAGGACTAAGTGGCATCAGCAACAGGTGTTCCTTGCACCCAGAGTTAGGACTGGCTCCTTCCTCTATTTTTAAAACATGGGTAAGTGACTATTTCACAACTCCTTAGAAATGGTGAAAATTAGATGCTCCTTGCCACACGATACAATCATCCAGCTATGATACTTGCTACCATCGGGGTGGAGCAATTTTCTATTTTTGTTTTTCCCTCTCTATTTTTACAGTGGTATATTCTCATATCTCTGGCAATGGCCCTGAGCTTGGAGGACAGATTCACTAAACTCTTAAAATTCACTGCAGATCTATGATGGCATATAGTCTAGGTGGCTAACTTGAATGCTTGTCAGACTGCATCTGCTCTGTCCCAGGAGGGCTATTAATCTTAAGAGATTGCCAGGGAATTGACAATGGGAGCATAGTTGCTTTTTATTTTCCGTTTAGGCTTCCAAAGCACTGCAGTTTTGAAGCAGTAACAAGAGGCCACTTCCATCAATGGTGGGGTCCCAAAATGTTTCTATGCAGCACCAATCTACTTGTTTTTAGTTCAATGCCTGCATCACTCACAAAACAAAACAAAACAAAACAAAAAAAACAAACTCACTGACAATGACTTGAAGACAAATCAGTGACCCTATTGTGTAACTACAATTCTGCCAGGATTTCCTGGTATCATAGAAAGACCCAGTCTATTTATTGAAAATAGTCCATGTATAAGCACACTCGTGTAGTTCAAATCTGTCTTGTTCTATGGTCAACTGTATTGTTTTGCTCTTTGTGACCACCTAATTCTTTTTTTTTGTTTGTTTTTGGGCATCACTGCTCTCTGGTGGTGGGAGTAGGAGGCCCAGCCCCACTGCTGGAATTGAACCTCCATCCCAGTGGGCCGCAGTCCCGCGCACAACCACTACACCACGGGGGCTCAGCCTGACCACCTAATTCTTAATCCCCATGTTCTCTCTAACCATATCTGCTAACCTCAAGGTCACTGGTTCGAACCCACCAGTCCTTCTTCAAGAGAATGATGAGGTTGTCTGTTCCTGTAAAAATTTAATGTATCAGAAAGCCACAAGAGCTGTTCTACTTTGCCCTATAGGGTCATGAGTTACAATCCACTTTTACGTTTGAATCCAAGCACAGATGTCCTGCCTTTGATTTGATCAGATGAGTAATCGTGAGGAAACCAATCACAATCTAGGAGCCCTGGTGTCGCAGTGCTTAGAGTTGGGCTGCTAATGGCAACATCTGCAATTAGAAACCACTCGTGGGCTCTGAGGGAAAGACGGGCCTTTGGACTCCCATGAAGTTACGTTCTTGGAAACGCACAGGGCAGCTCTATCCTGTCCCAGAGAGTCACTCTGAGTCAGTATTGACTTGATGGCAGTGAGCTTGTTTTTTTGCTCTCTAATCACAAGGTACTGTTTTTTTTTTAAATTTGGTCTATTTGTTAATGTTTTATTTTTTTGGGGGGGGGGGAGGCATCACTGCCCTCAGGTGGTGGGAGTAGGAGGCCCAGCCTTTGCTCCATAGAGCTGGAATTGCACCTCCATGCCAGTGGGCTGCAGTCCCGCGCACAACCCACAAGGTACTTTTTTGTTTTGTTTTGTTTTGGGGCATCACTGCTCTCCGGTGGTGGGAGTAGGAGGCCCAGCCCCACTGCTGGAATTGAACCTCCATCCCAGTGGGCTGCAGTCCCACGCACAACCACTATGCCACCGGGGCTCAGCCCCACAAGGTGCTTTTTGAAGGACAAAAGTGACCATTTTATTTTCATGTCCATCATGTACTGAGTTTACTTGGTAATTTTACCTAATTTTCAAAATCTAGGGAGCTACTGCCATTTATTTTGTTTCTGCATTCACTGGGTAGTTCTAATAATTCTCCTTGATTATTCCCTTTATTAGTGAAGCACCAACAACAAAAATGAAAAACATTACTCCCCAAATTGGATATTTACATTATATTTGTGTGCCAATTTTCTTTCCCCTCTTTCTTATAATTAGCAAGCTATTATGTTTGACCCTGGCAAAATATTTTAATTAGGCTACCCATGGATATTTCAATAAACTTGAAAAAAAATTTTTTGACATTTCAAACATAACCTTGTGTCATTCATGCTTGCCACCTACTATTTCAAATGTAAAGCATGTTTCAGCTGCAGAAATTACCATGGTTACTTCTAAGGCCAATAGTGAACTGAAGTTGGCATTTGAAAGTATTGTGCTGTCTTGCTTTTGCATTGAAAATGACATCAGTATCACAACGACTGTGATATTCTGAATTGATAATGGAATCCTTGAAAAAGTGTGACAATGATGCAATTGGCCATAGAGCAGGAAGTTCCTAAGAACCAAAATAATTTAAGGTACATCATATTTAGAATCTCCAAGAGCTTATTTGTGGTAGCAAATACCACATATATTTGTTAGTATCATTGCTGAATGGTGATCAGTATCTTACTCCTTCCTTTTTATGATCTATTCTCCTGTAGGAAAAGATACAACTTTGGTCCTTCTTTGGCTCGGAAGTGATTCATACCGAATGAGAAATGATACACAGAGAATTGAAAAGTTATGGCTTTCTGGATTCTTGTGTATGGGGATGGTACTTAGGGATAAGTTATTTGATCAGAACCCTCAATCCTCAGTTGACATTTTATCACGCAAGATTCTAGCCAATAAATGGTATTCCTTGAAGTTCTAGGTAGCTGCAAAAAGGTGCTTCGGAAATTCTTGGGGCCATTTTTCCATTCCTCTCACAGCCCTCTCAACTCTTTGTTCAAAAGATTGACTTCCTGACACTGCAGTTCTAAAAGAACCCTGAAGTATTACACTGTAGTATTGAAGTCTGCTTACCTGCACTGGTGCCTGCACCGGATGTGAGGTCTCCACCCATCAGACCACCTATGGATTAAAGACAAAGATCAACTGAAAAAGGCTAATGGCCAACTAAACAAAAACATTTGCCATTAGCAACCTCAGTATTCTGTCCTTTGCCAAGAGTCTCAAAATTGCAAAGTGCTGTCTAAGTCAGATGTAATAGTTGACATTTGTTTTACTGTGGCATGCTGCACTCAAACATTAAAAATACGTTCAATCACTGACATTTCACAGAATCTTTTTTAAAAAGGAAGGTTATATTTAAAGATTGTAGTCCTTGGCTTCTGCATTTTTATTATTTAGAAGTTTAGTTTTTCCTAAAAAGATGTTTTATAGATAACTTTTTAAAAAGGCCTACCATATGCTTACATAACCATACATATAAGTTGGTATAGTTCTTTGTAGATGAGTTTTACACAATAAATTCAGTGCAATGCTAATTATTCTGAGTTTGGCCATTCCATGAACCAAACAACAGCAAGTTCAACAACAACTATTCACTACTTGAATTTTACTTCTGAACTCACTGACATCCAGGCAGTGCTGAGAGACAGCGACTCCTTATGGGTTTCGGTGAACATAACTGTGAAAGGGAGCATACAGCCTGGTTTTACACTCTCAGAGCTGCCAGTGGTTTTGAACTGCTGATCACATGGATGGCAGCCAAATGCGTAAACACCACACCACCAAGGCTCCAAGATAAAATGAGTTTTGATTGGTTGCATATTTGAAAAAAATGCTTGCTCATTGTAAACTTAAAATGTGTTAAAATTTGGCAATATAAGCTTATGAGAGTAGGGTGCTTCAATAAGCTATTGAAAGTAATAACTATTTAAAATTTTTAAGGAATAATATTTAGCAACAAGAACAACAGTAACAAAATCACTTAAATTAATTTATAGTTGCTTTTAAGTTATACTCTATAATTATTTATTGCTTTTTGAAACATTCATAATATTTTAAGAACATTTAAATTATTTTCTTTAATCCTTTGTGGGACAAATTAGAGTATGAATAAATTGAATGGGACCAAAATGCAGGCAGTCCTCATTTTACTGTTTCCCTTTATTGTGCTCTACAGATTCTGTTTTTTAAAAACAAAACAAACAAAAAACCCCACAAAAAACCCAGAAAAATGGAAAGTGTGTAGGAATCCTGTGTGGAGGAAGTCTGGCACTATTCTCCCAACAGCATGTGCAATCTTGTGTCTCTGTGTCACATTTGGGTATTCTCAGAATATTTTAGATTTTTCCAGTGTAACTTAATACACTATAGTCAGTGTATATATACTTTTAGATGTACTAGGAAGCTGAAAAAAAAAGTGACTTGCTTTACTGCAGCATTTACTTTACTGTGGTGGTCCGGAACAGGATCAGGGAAGCATTGGCCCGCTAACTGTGGGGTCGGTGGTTCAAAGCCACCAGCCCCTCTGAGGAAGAGGAGATGAGGATCTTTACTCTTGTACAGATTTACAGCAGCCAAGAGTCTCTGTGGAAATGCAACGAGTCTGAATTGACTTGATGGCAGTTGGTTTGGTTTTTAGGAACAGAACCTGTAAGTTTTCCAAGTAACACTGAGTGGAATAAATGCTCCCGTGGTCAGAATTAACACAGAGGAAGGTTTCACAGTAGAAGTGATATCTTGATAGGCAGAAGAGGAGGAACATAAGCAGTGGGGCAGAGATAGCATATTTAGCACCTTGCCTGAGAAAGGATGCAGTCAAAATGTGTATGTAAAGTATGGCCACATGAGGGGGTTGAGAGAAAGATAGGCTGGAAAGGTAGGTTACAGATTATAATTTGGAAGAAAGAAGCTTTATCTTGTAGCTGAGTTAACAGTGGGTGGTAAGCAAAGAGAAACACAAATGGACATTGGAAACATGTTGGAGGTTATACGGCTGTGGCTTCTTCGAATGACTGGTTAACAAGAGGTCCACTGAGGACATACCTGTGTTACCTGCACTCGGAGGTCGATGTGTTACGCCAGGAGACATGCTATTCCTCTGCAGAGAAGGGTGAGCCAGTGGCAAGAGGTTGGGGTTTCCCAGTGAGCTGACAGGGTTGCTATATACCAAACTGTTGTGACTGGACACTGGGATGGAGACTGGCATCTCAAAGTTGGGCGGCGGAACAGCCTGTGGAGTCAAAAGAAACAGGAGTCAAAGGGAACAATCATGATCGTTAACAGAAGCCCTCTCGTAGACAACCCCCACCCCCAGGAAAAATTCCACATTCAAACCCCCTTCATGTCTAGAAGACCATAAAGAACCGCTCTCAAGATGTTCAGTTCAGCTCGTAAATGGATTCTTTTAATGTGCTTGGAACACTTTCTTTGCAACTATTAAAAAATGTTTCACTTTTGTTTAAGACAAAGCCCCATTTCATTAGACGCCATTGTCTTTGAATTTCATTCCATTAAGTAATAATTGTTCATTTGTGATATCTGAATCTGGTGCCAGAAATGACTGTAAGATCAAAGGTACATGCTTGTGATGACTTCACAGAGAAAAAGGAGGATTAAAATGCAAACTGGAGCCTTCAGGTTTAATTGCTTATTGAAGCATATTTATGCAGAAGTTTAATGATATAAAATCATCTCCAGGCACGTGAGCAGCACATATACCCTAATTATTATTTTTTAAAGCCTGTCTTCAAAAGCAATTCTAAAGATAACAGACATTTTAAGGTACAGGATTCAACAGAGCATGTATCATTCAATAATTCATATTTTAAAATGATAGCCCAGAATATATGTTACTTTTCACACTCAGAGATATACTGCCCTGACAAATGGTGAGAACTTTATCTCAAAATGAGATGGCTGGCATATGAAAATACTGTTTGAATATTGCCAGGAGACTCATGGAGTTGGCGCATACAGCAGCATTTTTAATATGAAAGGGATATGTACGATAACTATATTAGAATTGGGGCTTATGTAGGGCATCCCCTCAGGGATTCTCAATCCCTTGTACAAGTAAATGTATATGTGCATGTGGCCCAACCACATCTGCTTTATAATTCTTTTGCTATGGTCCTAATATTACCCTCCTGAATGACTGGCGGGTCTGCATCACATTTAGTAATTTATAGTAATACATTGTATCCTAGCAATGATCATGCTATTAGTTAGATTCCCTTCTTCCTTTTCTTCTAGCAGGGGAACTGATTAATATTTCTAAGAGTAAATGTTCATCTTCCTCTTCTTTCATATGTCTTTGATTCTTCATTGTTTTAGAAGGAAATTAAAATGTTCAGGTGATATGTAATATAGTCATTTTGTGTTAAGCATTGTCTTGTATAAGCAGGGTCAGAATTTTTTTCACTATATACAATGATATAACGAAATACAGATGTTTGATAAAATAAAAATATGTATATTACTATTTGGTCTTATAATGAAAGAATAGAATATTTTGTTCACTCTATAGACATGAGGACTCCTGCGACCTGCCAGTCACAAGGTTAAGGTCAACAGTTTGAAACCACCAGCCACTGCTTGGAAGAAAGATGGAGCGTTCTACTCCAGTAAAGAATGAGTCTCAGACACCCACAGGGGTGGCTCTAGGCTGCCCTTTACAGGATTATGATGGGTCAGAATTAACTCTCTGGCAGTAAGTCTGGGTCAGTCTATAAATAGCACAGATTGATTTTTTTTCTATGTTCACAAAGACTCTAGAAATGTGAGGCCATCTTCTTTTAAGTTTAATATGCTACTATCCGATATCACTAAGTTCGTTTTGACTCATAGGGACCCTGTGTACAACAGAATGAAACTACTGCATGCTCCCCTGTTATCCTCACGATAGTCACATGTTTGAAATTATTGTTGCACCTGCTGTATCACTCCAAACAAGGGCCTTCTTTTGTGTTTCCTTTCTACTTTATCATGCATGATGCTTCTTCTCCAGGGATTTAACCCTCTTTTCACATATGGCAGTGCACTCAAGCTGTACTTCGAAGACACGTTCATTTGCTCTTCTAGTATTCAATGGTAAATTCATTATTTTTGGATACCACCATAATTCAAAGATAGCAGTTATTCTCTGGCCTTCCTTATACATTGTGCAACTTTCACCTAGATTTTGGACAACTGACCATACCATGGTGTGGGGTCAGGAACACAGTCATTCTTAAAATAATACTTTTGCCTTTTAATACTTCAGAGAGGTATTTTGCAGCAGATATGCCCAATGCAATAATCCTTTGATCTCTTTACTGCTGCTCCTATTCTAACTGTTGCTTAGCAGGTTCATGTGTGAGGAATTTTGTTTTCTTTTTATTGAGTTGTAATCGACACTGGAAGGTGCAGTTCTTGATTTTCATCAGAAAGTGTTTCAGGTCCTCTTCATGTTCTGCAAGCAAAGACATGTCATCTGCATAATGCAAGGTGCAAAGTTATCTTTCTCCAAGCAGGATGCCCCAGTTCTTCTTTCGATAGTTCACCTTCTTGTATTATTGCTCAGCAAACGATTTAATTAAGTAGGATGGGAGGATATAATACTGGTACACAATTGTCCTGATTCTAAATAATTGAGTACACCTTTTTTTTCCTGCTGGAACAACTATCTCTTGGTCAATGAACAGATTTCACATGAGCACAATTAACTGTGGTTGAATTATCATTCTTTGCAATGTCATCCAGAGTTATGCACAGTATTCAGAGTTAGTTATGACTCACACAGTTGGATGCCTTTGCATATAAAACACAAGTAAAAATCTTTCTGGTTTTCCTCTGCTTTTAGTCAAAATTCATCAAAGGTCAACAAACAGTAATAACTTATTTCAGCCTATTACTGTATGGTAGCAAACTTTTAAAAGTTATCTTCAGCTAAATTTTAGTTGTATAAATTTTAGTTGTATATCTTGTACTATATTGTACATTAATGATATTGTACTATAATCTCTGCATTCTGATATTGTACTATAATCTCTGCATTCTGCTGGATCATCATTCTTTGGGAAGGGTAGAAATATGAATCTACTCTAGTTGGTTGATGATGTAGCTGTCTTCCAAATTTCTTGGCAAAGATAAGTGAACACTTCTATACTTACATAAGTTTTTTGGAACACTTTAATTTGTATTGCATCCATTATAACAACCTCCTTTTTCACAAGTGTCTTCAGTACAGTTTGAATCTTCCTTTACTACACCAGTTCTTCATCATATGTTACTTCTGAAATGGCGAATACTGTGGGTCTAAGTCAGACTCTTCTTTGGGACAGTGATTTTGTGCATTTCTTCCCTGTTCCCTCGGTGTTTCTTGTGTCTTGCATATTAGGCTCATAGGGTCCTTGAATCTTGCAACTTGAAGCTTGAATTTCTTCTTCAGTTCTTCCAGCTTGAGAAATGCTGAGTGAGCTCCTTTAGTTTTCTGACTCTAGCTTTTTGCACATTTCATTAAAATATTTCGTCCTTTTGCAGTGCTCTTTTAAATTTTTTGCTTGAATCTTTTAATTCATCAATTCTTCCATTCAATTTAGTTATACTACATTCAAAGGCAGATTTCAGAGTCTCTCCAGGTAACTATTTTGGCTCTTCCTTTCTATTCTTTTTTTTTTCTTGAAAAAGTGATCTTTTGCTTTCTTCATGTATATGTCCTTGAAGGCATCTCACAAACTGTCTATGTTTGGTCACTACCATTTACTGAGTCATTTCATTCAAGGACCTGAGCTGAGCTCTTGGTTTAATACAATCTCCTATAAAACAACTCCTCCTGTGAATATTCTATACAATGCAGACTGTATATCATAGGAATCAAAACCTGTCGTCGTCCCCCCCCCAACACACACACACACACAAGATATAGACACAAGTCAAAGAACTATGATTATTATGAGTGAATCCCTAATCATTCTGACAACCTCCTAAGTGTCAGTTTTTCTACTTCTAACCCTGCTGCTTCAGACACCCTCCAAAAAAATTAGTTTCCAGTGTTCTAGACTGCAAAAATTTATTCAAAATTATTGTAAAGCTCATTTGTGATTGGTTAACAAATCAAATGTAATTCTGTTATCAGAGTATATGTTAAAAGTTAAAATTCATAACCTATATATATTTTGTATTCTCTCTAGTTCATGCTTTATTTCCTTATCAGCATCATTAACAAAGCATAATAATTTTGAAAGCAAGATATATGCTTAAGAAATGACTACACTGAGAAAATATTTCAGCAAATTAGACACAACACCCTTCCTTTCATATCAGGAAACTGATTTATAGTCCAGACTATGCAGTAAGTTGCCATTTAGCCAGGCGGAGCATCTATTATCCTTTTCCCTTAATTTCCTTATTGAAGATACGAAGTGGCTGCATGCATGCAGAGAGACTAACAGTTCTTAGAATGCAAAAGAACGTTGCTGCTGTTGGGTGGCCCCAGGTGACGGAGAAGTGCTGCTCGCTCCACGGGTTTCTTGGCTGAAATCCTCGTGGGAGCAGATCACCAGCTCTCCCCTCTCGTCACTGGTGGGTTTGAACCGAGTGGCTGGACACTTACTCACAGTGCCACCAGGCTTCCTTAAGTGACCTATAACACTGTATAAAACTGAACGGGAAATGTGTGCTCATCTTTCTTCTTTTTTACCACTTGCACATTAGCAAATGTAAAAGTTACCTTTCCCCTAAAATATTAAAGCAGGAAGTAGACAAAACTCCATTACTTGCAAAGGTGTCAGGGCTCAGCTCTGAATCTTTGGAACACTCAGGGGAGGAAGGAAGAGGAAATTTGGGTGAGAAAATAAAACGCTGTAGGCAGACCTCACTACATAATTTGTAGGGCTTGGTGCAAAATGAAGAGGTGGGGCCCGGAGTTAAAAGTTACTAAGAACTTTAAGACTGTGACAACAGAACATGATGAGGCGGGCCCTCGGAAAGCAGGGCTCCGTGCAGCCCTGTGCAGAGCACTTCTCGTGCAGCCCGCCTGCTTTTGAGACCCATGTGTGGTCGCCCTCAAATGGTTCATCTCTATGCTTGAACTGTAGCGCGCCTCCGTGGTTAGAAAGGTATTCTTATCCGAAACCCTTTATCTCCCCAAATTTACCACAATGAAAAGTCTAATCAATAGGCAAATAAAACACTTTTAATCAAGTAGTTTTAGTTACGGAGCATTCTTTTATTGAATGAAAAGGACGGAACTGGATCTCCCTTTTCACCACAAATGACAGTTTCCAGGATGGATGGAAACTCCATGTCAAAAAGTCCAAATCCTCATAGTGGGACCAATGCAGAGCATCAGCATCAATGGAGAACAGATGGACGTTGTCTGGGACTTCATCTCGCTTGGATCCGCAATCAATGCTCATGGAAGCAGCGGTCACGAGATCAAACGACACGCACGGTAGCATTACGCAGATGTGATGAGTAGGGCCTTTTAAAAAAATGTTGCAAAGCAAGGGTAGTACTTGGAGGACTAAATATATGCCTGACTTAAATGACTTAAATGATATGTATTTGGAAATTGGATATTTAATAAGAAAGACCAAAGGAAAACCGATGCACTTAAACTATTGTGTTGGAGAAGATGACTGAAAGTACCATGGACTGCCAAAAGAGCTAACAAATCTGTCTTGGAAGAAGAAAGCTCTGCAGAGGCAAGGATGGAGAGAATCTGGTCTCTCTCACGAAATTTGGACATGTTTCACGACAGACCATTCCCGGGAGGGCATGCCAGGTATACTGGAAGAGCAGTGAAAAGTTAGAAGTCCCCTCAAAAGATGGATCAACACAATGGCTCTAACAATGGGCTTTCACAGGAATGATGATGAGAACGGGACAGACCTGGGCACTGTCTCATTCTGCTGTGCATACGGTGACATGCGCTAGAGTCGACACAAGCACACTTTAACAGCAGCAATCTGAATAAAGGCTAGTGGTTTCAGTCCATCCAGCAGCACCTGCCAAGGGCTCTGGCAAACTACACTGTCAAGATTCTAGCCAAGAAAACCCAGTGGCACAGTTCGACTCCACAGCCCCTTTGAGCTGGAAATGATGTCACAGCAATAGATTGGTTTGCTTGTCTTCAGTCACCCACGATTCAAAGTGGGTCGGTCCATCTGCTAACATCCCTGTTGGTCTCTCGGCCTACTCCTCACCTTCTGCCCTCAAGGGGCGGGCTTCCTCCCATGTATCTCTCCACTGTGTTTCCAAGTTGTCCCCCTCACTCCTCCCTCCAGCCGCTCCCAGCCATGCAGACTCACAGTGAGACCCACCTCCTGCTGTGGTCCCCACACTACAACTGTTGATGGGAGGAGAGCGCCCCACTGCTGTCCTGCAGAGTGGCCGGTGTTTTTGATCTGCCGACCTTTCTGATTACAGCCCAATTCACAACCAAGACACCTTCCAAAGCTTCTCCCCTCGATTCTATTTAACAGCATTCTCTCTCTCCCCACACAATCCTGTCAAGGTCTCTTCAACTTCCCTCCTGCTCACACTCCCTCAGTTGGCATCATCCTCCCTTCCTCCCGGCAGCCCAGTGCGCCATTCCTGCTTCCTCAACGGAGCCTGACATGGGGAACCTCTTGTGCTCGACAAAATTTCCAATCACCCATGAATCATTTCGTGTAATTGAGAAATGTGGGCACACATGACAGTATCCGAACAGATGATTGCAATCTTACATTTTCTATTCTCCAACCTGAGTCTTTGAAACAGAAAAACCCGCTTGCAATGTTTTCAAAGTGGTAGAGACACTCCCCTCCACACAAAGGGCAGCATGTCCTTGCCCTGATGTAAATGTTTTAGCAGCTGTGGAAACTTTCAACAAAATTTACTTCCAGCAACGGAAAGTGATGTGCAAAACCCCGAGCTTTTCATTGTGCAGACTGAAGCACTTACTGAGGAGAGGGGGCCTCTGCGGGCACGGCCTGGAGCCACGCAGCTCCTTCGCACAGCCTGGCTCGTGCACTCTCATGTGGTTTTCGTCTTCGACCACATACCGCTGCACCTCTTAGGATACCGTGTGTCTTGATTCTGAGCCCTTTGCATGACACAGTAAAAGACCACGAGGGAATCCTGCTATGCAGCACCCCTCTTTCCCAGAAAGCAGTAGTGTAGGCTCCGGCGTACAAATTTGGGGTTTCCCGTAGCCATCTGCAAGTTGAAGCTCTGCCCCATTGGAGGTTACCTCCAAGTGAGGGCCCTCAGGAGTAATGTATACACTTGCCTGTTTGCTATGTGGGAGGAGGGGGGCCTCCTCTCTCAGATGTCTAAGGGCTTTTACTTTAAAGTCCTACATTTACAGACCGTTCTGTAGGGCAGCAATGAAATAGCCAGTGGATTACATTGCAAGAGAAACTCTGGTTATAAAATTAGCCCAAAGAAACGACTTTCTCTCCATCTTTTGTTTAGGATAAATTCCTAATGGCTATTTTACTATTTAGGAATTCTGGAGATAACAAGTATGCACAGTGGCATATCAAAGGAAATACTACATCTGATAACATGTCCAGAGTTGCATGAGCTGTATTCTAGGGCAGTTTGGGGTTACATGAAAACCTTTAAGACTTTATAGCACTTGGCTTTCCCTAATGGTTAAACAGCAGAAAAGGTTTCTCTAATCTGATTGCTGATTAGGCTTGTATAATCTGTGTGCTAGGGAGGTGGACTACACGAAGGAGAAGGAGTGATCCAGATTGGAGGAGGACTCATTAAACAACCAACAATATGCAGATGATGCAACCTTGCTTGCTGAAATTGAAGAGGACTTGAATTATTTACTTAGACCCATCAAGAGTACAGCCTCCAGGAGAGATTAGACCACACATAAAGACACCATTCACAATTGGACTCGTAAACAATATCATAGTAAGTGGAAAGAAGATTGAAGTTGTCAAGAATATCACTTCACTTGGATCCTTAAATCAATGCTTATGGAAAGAGCAGTTAATACATCTAACAACATATGCATTGGGCAAATCTGTTGCACAAGATCTCTTTATAGGATTGAAGAGCATGGATGCTAGCAAGGATTAAGGTACACTGACGCATGCCATAGGATTTCTAGTCACTTCATGTAGAAGGTGGACACTAAGTGAGACAGGGCTCGTGGGTGCCTTTGAATTAGGTACTGTTGAAGAGCACTGAATATGCCATGGATCGCCTAATGCAGGAACAAATTGATGCTGCAAGGACAGTCAGAACACTCCCTATACTTAATTTAGGAAGGTTCTCAAGAGGGACCAGCTCTGGAGAAGAACAGAATGCTTGGTAAAGTAGAGTTGACAGAAAAGAGGATGACTCTCAATGATCGACTTCTCCAAGGGGCTCCGAGAGAACAATGGGGGTAGGGATGGCACAAGACTGGGCAGTGTTAGGTTCTGCTGCACCTAGGGTTGATCTTGAGTCAAAATGGCTCTATAGCGCCTAACAACAACAGTTTTCCCTCCGAATACAATTCTGATCCAACGAAAGCTCTGCTTCTAGCTATCATTTCCCTTAACAAAGGAAGCAGTCATGTCTTTATGAAGATCATTGAATTATGCTTATATTTTAATAAAAAATTTGAAGTGTTCATCTTAACTCAATACATGTAGTCTAAGCACTTACTAAGTGTAAACCATTCATTCATTTTGCGACTTCAGTTGTGGGTTTGAATCAGAAATGCAGCTACTCTGTCTCCAGGTAGTAGCTGCCTATCTCCCTGCCAAAGCACATTTTCACATGGCAGTTTCTCTTTCTTTCTCTCAATCTTCAGGCTGAGACTATTTTTGCTAACTTACAAAAAGATTCTACTTTTTTTGGGAAAGGATTTAATTACCTGCTTAGGAGATTACAGACAATTAAGGTTCAGACACTGACACTCGTTATACAGAAAGCATGTACACCTTGAGTTTTATCACTTTATGTCACAAAATGAACATCTTTGGTGATGGACTATAAGAGAGAGTATACTTTTTTTTTTTTTTGAGAGTATACGTTTTTTTCCCCAGTACAAACAAAATAATACATGCAAGAGTCATTTCTCTTAATATCTGGCAAGGCATGTGACCAATATTAGAATTTTTTTTGACTTGGTTAAGACAAAATTTAGCCAAATGTTAAAGCAGAAAGACTGCTGGTGTAGGCGAAGCAAATTTTCTGATAAAGCTTTTAATCACCCCAGCACACAAACATGTTGAAATCTTACCATTATGTTTTCATGCAGTCTGTTTCCCTGCAGCGAGCATTAGCTTTAACCCTTCAGTGCTGTAGAATTTCCAGGATAGGGTGAGGGCTGAAGTTTTATTCAGAAATGAGCTTTTAGTTGGGGGATGACTCTTAGCTCACATGAGAGGACTTCAGTTCCCTGGTATGTCTGGTGTCAGAAGAGCATATATTTCTCTTTCCAGTATCTTTCCATTCCATTTTTCCATGAACTTTTGAAGCCCTTTGTGTGTATGTGTATACATGAATATGCACATACATAAGGTATACACCTGTCAACATCTATGACACATTCACAGAATGCTATGTGATTGGATGCTGTGCAGGCACCATACTGTTTACAGGCAGTCCTGTGCAATGTGATCAAATCCCCATAAAGCCTACTATGTTAAGAGCTAGTAAGAGCCTTCCAGGCAAATCCTGAATGCATAGTGCCATGGTCTTATAGGGTGCTTTTGCTAGGTGTATGGTTAGGCTGGCCAGTGGCTCTGTCAGCGGCTGGATTTAGACTCTGCACCCATCTGGGTGAAAGAACCCTGCTGGCACAGGGAGTTAAATGTGGAGATGCTAGCCATGTCGTGGGATTGAAATCTACCAGCTGTAGCGAGGAAGAAAGGTGGAGCTAGCTCCTCCCTTACAAACTTACAGGAGCCCTTGTGGTGGAATGGGTTACATGTTGGGCTGCGAGCCACAAGGTCAGTGGGAAGAACACGAGACTCCCTGCTCCGGTAAAGGTCTACCGCCTCGTAAACCAGAGGGGCGACTCTGTCTGACAGGGTTGCCATGATTCAGAATAGACTTGCTGGCGGTGGGTGTTTGGTTGTTTGTGGGGGAGGTTTGGGGGCAAAGGTGGAGGGGGAGGTGGCCACAAGGACCTGGTGTGGAGGTGCCAGGAATGAGGCTGGTAGTGGCACCATGGCTGCTGGCACTCCCTTGCTTTGTCAGTGCAGTCGCCACTCTTTCCCCGAGCCAGCAAGTGCCTTCTGGGCTTCGTCCATGACTAGTGCCAGGGGCAGGAATGGAGGAGCCGGGCTACCCTGGCCAGAGAGAATGGCTGGGGCACTAAAGCAGCCAGAAGAAAGGGCAGGAGGAGATGCTGGAACTGGAATCCATCCTGAGCCGCACTGCTATCATGACAGGGAAATAGTCAACAAAGGGAGAGTTCCTTTGTAAAATAAAACAAAACAAAGCCCCAAACACCTTGTGTGGCCACAAATGTATATGCAGTTGGCCAACGTCCAAATGAGAATGTCTAAGTAATGTATACCTGCACCTAGATTTTACAGGGGATCTGTTTTGAAGGAGATCCTAGGATTGACCCTTTTGTGAGCTGGGCTTTTTCTTTTTGTTTTTCACGGGTGTGCACATTCAGGGTGTGTCACCTCTTCTCTTCCTGTTGGGAGTTTTCTACCCCAGAAAGAACTTCATGCTGGATGGCCGGCTGTCTATAGGGTGGCATACTGTCGGCACCCCTCGGGATTGCTTTGCAATTGAACTGCCTGGAGGGTGCGATGGCTTTCCTCGCCCCCTGACTCTCAGGTGCTTCTCAGAGAAAGCCATCACTGAAAGGGTTAAGGCATGTTACGGCAGCAGCTACCAGCAGACCAGCCATCTACCTGTGGTACTTACAGGAATGGTATGACTCTTGATCATATTATCAAATTCTTCATTAATTTTTTTGTATTTCTCTTCAGTGCGTGGGGTGAGTGCATAAGAGGAGTCAGGATCGGGGCTTTCACAGCCTTTGTTTTCTTTCTTGTTCAATGCCTGCCAGGTTCAGAGAAACACCGAGAGTAAAAAAAAAACGAAGGGTGTGCCGAGTACTTACACACAATCTTTGCCTGCTGATCATTAGATCAATATCTTCGTTAATTTTCCTGTACTTGTCCTCAGACTCAGGGCTGTGACCTACTGAATCGTCTGCATCGGGGTCTGGGCTGTCACAGCCATTAAGGCCCTTCTTTCTCAACGTCTGAAACACAAATTCGGAAATTTCAAACCTAGAGGCAGGCTGTAAGAGACAGTCAGGGCAGTTATAGAAGTTCAGGCTCTCCAGGACTTCACACTTCATGACATCTGCTACACTTACCTTCACGCGAGCACACCGAGAGGCCGGTGAGTCATTGCCGGAGCATGCTCATTAAACTAAATGAAATCGTTAAAGGCGAACAGAGATATTCTTCTCGTGACTACATTTAGTCAATGAACAAAGAGGGTGTGAGGGTGGCAGTTTGGTGGCAGGGAGTTTACATGAGCTAGCGAGAGACAATTGCAGCCCAACACAGCGAAGGAGGCGAATCGCAACTCTTCTCTTCCCACAGAAAAATCCGAAGTCAGGACATTACACAATGACTTCAGAATCCGTGATCAGGACACAAGCAGAATTGTTGGCTTCCAGCACTGGGGTTGGAGGCGGCCTGTGAGCCCAGGTTGCTGTGCTCTCTGGCAGTTATTAAGGGGAGCTGGCCAATAGGCTCAGCGCAGGCCGATGCAGGATGCTCGTGTGGAGAATGACTCCCGCTTAGACTGCACGGGGTTCTAACACTCGGTGAAAGTCCGGGCTGAAATGTAGAAGACTGAGAAGTTAGCTGCCGAAACACAGGCTGAGACAAACGTCAGAACAGCCGAGCTTAGGGCTGCATTGTCATCAGCTAAGTAAGGCAGCCACAGAACACTGCAAATATCTAACCAAGTCACTAACTCCCCAACTAGCAAAAGTTCCTCCTGGTTTCGGCCGACGAGGAAATCACCCGGAGACTGTCTCCTGACACATCACAATGAAAAGTCTGTTCCTTATCTTGAACCTCCTCTCTCGTGCATGTGGGTCTGGTCTCTTCCCAGCTGTCACAGAAGGATAAATACTAAGGCAACTGTAACAACTAGGAAAAGTCTGAGTCAGGAGTCCTGAGTTTCACTTTCTTTTCTTCTCTCCTTTTTTAAACTGATGGCTGTCAGTCTAATTGCCCATGATCCAATTTATGGAGGTGATGCTAAGTTTCATAAATCACAAAAGTTATCAATCACAGAGCTTGCCAGGCTAATTATTAATAGACTAGCCACATTTCTGAATTTCCCTGGTACAACCCCTGGAACCATTGGGGAGAGTTGCGTGTCTCTCATTAATAGAAAGTTCAGCCGAGCTCATCTTTATTAAAGACGGGGTTCACACACAAATAAAGAGCTGTGGCATCAAGCTACGGCATTCAAAGCTGAGATGACACTCCATCTTTAATTCATGTGATTGGGGAAAATCAATAAAATGACATGACTTTTTAAAAGGGGGTGTCATTCTTCAATGTTTAAGCTCCTTGGCTCTTTTCAATGAGGAGCAAATGTAACAGTGTTTAAAATGAGTTTTTTGAGGCCCTGGTGATCTTCACGGAAAGAGCTACCATTTCTAATATATCTATAATGCACTCTAGTTCTGTCAATATTTATTAATGTTATAGTGATATATAATAAATAAACATATGGTTAAAGCTTATTATGTGGTAAAATGTTTGAATAGTAAAGTGAATATTTTGACACAAGATGATAAAATATACATTTACGATCTTAGGGAATTTATAATTGGTGATGCCACCTGTCCCTGGAGCAGAGCTGTACAGGCACCTTTTTCACCCACAAATAGGCACTCTCTTAGGATTCCTACAAGAATGCGACAAAGGATGGTATGGTACAGTATAGCCATCATTTTACTGACTAACTTTCCTCGGTTTTTAAGTCTCCCATTCACATGATCTCAACCACAAGAGTGTTCTTCGGGGTGAAAAGTACTTGGATTGTGATGTGATTGTGCTTTGCTCTCTGCCTGTCCTTGAGTATTAAGAACAATTTCTGAGTATCTTGCATCAGGCATCGTACTTTTTTTTTTCATAAGAATTATGTAGAGAAGAGTATGGGAAGTCAATAAAATGTTTTCTGATATTTCCCAAAAGGATTTGTTTCTTTCTCTAAAGCATACTAAAAACATCCTTATATAAATCTTTAAAAATCGTATGTGCTATATAAAATTTAAGTTATAGTCTTAGCTATATATTTTCATATTTTTTTCATGTGCACCCAAATCTCTTATCCAATAAATCCCATTGTAAAATTATAGCTGTTTTGATGTGCAGATTTTTGACAACAGAACGCAAGGGTTAGGAGAGGCCTATCAACTGTCATTACAATCCATCTGGCACACGCATGTGTGCTAAATATTCTTACAAAGCTTTCGGGGGTAGATATTGTGTTTGCCTTATAAAAATTCAAACATCAATTACACTTTATTGAAAGATCTCCACAAAGATTAACTCATTGTCTCTCATAGGTCTCCACGAAGATGTTAGGAAAACCTTCTGTCGGGTTGCAAACATCAGGGTTCAAGCATCAGTCAACAAATCTTCTCCTGTCTAGCGCAAAATGGGACCTGCCTTTCTGTCAAAACTGTCACATCTGCCAAGTGGGTGGTGTGGACTAGATTCCTCCCACTATACTGAACCACAGCAGTCGTCTGAGGAGTCTGGGTGGCTGCAAACAGTTAACGGGCTTGGTTACTAACTGCAGTCAACCTGAGTCTACCCAGCATGCGGTGAAGAAAAGTCTAATGATCTCCATCGGAAAAGCCAGCCATTGCAGCTCTACTTTGACATACGAGACTGTTGTAAGTCAAGATTGATTTGACAGCAATGATTTGTGTAGTTTGAGCCCTGAAATACAATAGAAAGAACTTTTTTAAAATTAACCTTTGGCAAATTTCAAACTATGAAAATATGGGCATAACATGGATCCTTCCTGGCTGTCAAATTTCAGAGTGGAAATGCCTATGAGTCAAAACAATACTTAGCAGTTTATGGATTAAGAAATCAATTAGATCAAAAATTTATCCTGTACCTGAAGAAGTCTATCAGTTATTATGTGCCAAAGGAGTTAGCATGCAATCACAAAGGAAATGGGAGAAATAACAACTATGACTCCTTTTCTCCTAATAAACTTCTTGTTTTTGACATTATTGTGCAAATTATCATCAGTATTTAACTAATCAAATATCCGTGCTAGTTAAAAGATACACTCCTGCATTACATCAAGTTAACTTGTGCTTTTTAAAGGCATTTTGAGATATTATAAACACAAAAACTAACAGAAAATTAATACCGGGTTACAATTTCCCATAATCACATAATCAGAACACTGAAAAAAACGTTCAAAAACATTAGCCTCGGCTGAGAGCTTGTATGATGTTTCTGCCAAGAACAAATGATCATGGTGGAATTACAAAGCTCTGAAAATGGAAGTGGTGGCACAAGCCTGAATGCCACTGTGTGAATGTGCAACTCTGAGAGCAGTTCCATCTTCATTATATTAAAAACCTACAGCGATTTAATGATGACAAAGGGATGACTATTAGATTCAGCCAAGTCTGTCTTTATCACAGTACTGAATATTCAACATATGCGAAAGGAATAGCTTCAGTGGATAAATAAGCACCATTCCTTCCTCTAAGAAAATGAAAACTCTCTTGGTGGCAGGGTGCATCTCTGGACTGTGCATCTCTCAGGTCCGCAGTTCGACACTACGAGCTGCTCCTTGGGAGAAACACAGGGATTTCTACTTCCCATAAAGAGGTACAGGCCTGCAAAGTCACAGGGTCCCTTTGAGTCAACATCCACCCAGGCAGCAGGAAACTGCTTGTCTTTGAAAGCTCTTTTGATCTTTGCATACGTTTTCATTGGCCAGGTAATGCAGGCGCCAGGGACAGATTACCCAATGAGTAAGGGAAGTATGGGTTTGCTTACAAGTGCTTCCCGACTCATCGGGCAGTGAACAACCAAGCCCTGGGGGCACCGTGGGTTAAGTCCTGGGCTGCTACCCTCCCTGGGGGCTCATTTGTCCTGGGAGGCAAGATGAGGCTGACTTCTCCCCACCCTAGGGAGCAGCTCCACTCTCAAGCAGAGTCCTTATGTGTCAGAGTGGACTCGCCATCCGGGCAACTGGCTTGTTTTGATCTTCTTCGATGTGAGACACTCGCTCTGCTGCTCACTGCGGATCGGATCGCGTTAAGTGAGCACACATAAGCCTTTGTGTACCTTGCTCACTCGGCACCTCCCATTCCTGTCAGAGACTGCGGATTTAAAAAGAGGCTTTGATTCCAGAGGAAGGCAGTGGAGGATTAGGAGAGAGACAGATGCCAGCTATACCTAGAAGCAAAATCTTTGATAGGGTGGGAAAAAAATGTAGAAGTGTTTACTGTGGATCAGTAAGTAAGCACAAGTCAGCCCATGTTTACGTTGCTTATTAAGTAATCTGACGTGGGTAGGTTGTTAAATCGTTATTCCTTTACAGAGACTAGAATCCCGGCTACATATATATGCCTGTGTGTGTGTCTAAGTTGACTGTTTTGAAAAGATTTATTCTGCATGTCAAGATAAGCCAAGAGATCTGCTGAAACCCACCTCTCTAGCTACATACCCACAGGAACACTTCTCTTCGAGAACTCTGTAAATTTTGAGTTAAACCTGTATACTGAAGTCAGCATTCTGGGTGACAGTGACACCTTTCGGGTAGATCAATTGACTGCAGAGGCTTCTGGGATTCTTTCATAAGGCAGGGCTTGTCATACAGTGAGCTGAGAGCAGCCACTTCTTAGCACAGTAATTAGACTGACAGAAGGTGGCATAATCCAAACAGTGAAAGAGGAGAAGAGTCCAGACAGGTAACTCAACAACGGCGTGGAACCTCCCCTCCCAGACATGTGGACATATGGACCCTGTGAGGTTCCATTTGTTCATCAGAGGGAAAAAAAAAACAAAACAAAAATCTTGAAATATGTATAAACTGATGATGATCGGTGACAGGTGCTTCAACATTTCTAATGGAATACTTGCAGGGGAGCAGATTCTGTTTCATTCCGGGAAGGAATAAAAATGAAAAAGAAAAGCCACATGGAGCTCTGAGTTCTCGTGTGAGGCATTATATTGTCAACTAGAGGGCTGCCCACATAATACTGGAGCCAACCGCGAACTGTGGAACCAGGCCATCCCGGCCCCTGGAAACCTGTCAGAGAGCATAGAAGGGCTCTATTGGGTTTCCAAGGTTGTCATCTCTCCGGGAGTGCACTGAACCACGGACCTCCTGGCTAGTAGACAAGTGTGGAACCACTGCATGACCAAGGCTCCTTTCCTCTCACAGACAGTAGTTAAAACTAGCTGCTGTTTCTTCACGATGACTGTTAGTAAAAGATGATTCATTTTTCCAGTTATCTGAAGTACGTTTTATATTATTGCTATGTAAGTACAATTATTTTCCGCAACTCCTTCTCACCAGAGAATTAAAAGCATAAATTTTAAAAATTCAAGTACTCAATTCCTTTCTATTTCTGTAGTGTCAACTAGCAAGAATATATATTTTCATTGTCACCTTTTTTGGTGTCTCTCCATTGTAAAAGAGCAATTTCAAATGGCTTTGTGAATAACCCTCACACACGCTTATAAACCCTTTTGGAAACGAAAAAAAAAAAAAACAAACAAACCCATCCCACCCTTTCTAGCATCGCCAGTGTATCCTTGCTTTAGATGGCAGATATGTGAAGAAAAAACATACAGGAATCATTTCTAAGTTGCACGATCGTGAGGCTAATGAAAAAGTTAGGAATACAGAAAATATCAACTTAGAAAAGGTAACTTTCTTTCCTAAAACAGATTTCTCCTAATCTTTTACAATTGTGTGAAGACAAAACACCTAGAATTAACAGGCAGAGTCATCATTAGCAAATGGTACATTCGCACGCGAATCCATGGTGCTGCTGCCTCTAAGTCTTGGGGGCTATTTTGTAAATATTCTCCCCCACTGGTGTGAGGACACTGGAGATGCTGCTGTTTCCCATCCCTCTGGTATCTGCGGAGTGCCTGCCCTGAAGCCAGGGCCCAGACCCGTATTTCTTTTCAAATGTTCTCAGCAAACAATTGTCGGAAACCACACTACATGAGATACTGCTCAGTGGGCTTGTTTTGTAGCAAAGCAGGCGATACAAATTCAAGCCATAAAACTCTGAACTGACACAAAATTGTATAGTCTTTTGTGATTTTAAGCCCAGATTGCTTGGGCTGGGAAAAGATTAGGTGCCAAGAACTTTCTCCATAGGTTTAGATCATCAACACTGTAAAACCTGTGGGCACCGCCCCTCCCATTCCATGGGTTTTCCTTTGTTCTTAATACACTGTTGTCATTAATTGCCCTCCTTTCTGACCCCGGGTACAACAGCAGCCAACGCTGCACGGTGCGACGCCACCCCACGTGCTGGGTTTGAGCCCATTGTTTCCGCAGCACGTTGCCAACTCCTTGTGTCTGGGCTCTTCCTCTTTTTGGCTGCCCCTTGACCAAGCATGATGTCCTCTTCCGAGGGCAAGATTTCCCAAAGGATGTGGGATCAAGTCTCGCCATCCTTGCTTCTAAGGAGCAGTCTGGCTGTCTTTTTCCCAAGACAGGTTGGTTTGTTTTTTGATCAGTCCGTGGTTCTTTAAATATTCTTCTCCAGCACCATAATGCAAATGCATTGATTCTTCTTCAGCGGTCCTCACTCAGTGTCTAGCTTTCACATGTATACCCAATGATGGCAAAGACTGTGGCTCGAGGCAGGCACACCGGGAGTCGTGAGCCTCGATGGGGTCCTAGGTGACAAGATGATTACCACTTTGGAACCACCAGCTGCTTGGTGGGAGAAAGATGAACGTTTCTACTCCCAGAAAGATTTGCCATCTTGGAAACTCACAGGAGGCAGTTCTAAATCTGTCATCGTGTTGCTATGCATCACAATCAACTCCATAGATTCTTATATACTTAAGATAGTTTTATTGGAAAATACTTCGCCTACCATAAAGTAAATTGTATGAAGAAGAGTTGTACAATTGTCATCATCGTAATCTAGATAATGTTCTTGTTTTAGAAATAAAAAATACACTAAAATATTATGAACTTAGTAAAATCAGTAGGTGGATTAGACAATTAGTTACATCAAACAAATCATCTGAAGTATTGAGCATGGAAAAACTTACCATATATACTCGAGTATAAGTCGACCTGAATATAAGCTGAGACACCTAATTCTACCACAAAAGCTGCATAAAAAAAATGGCTGGAAAAACTTGGCTTATACTGGAATATATATGGTATTTTGCTCAAACATTTATTTGTGGTATGAAAAATTAAAAGTGTGAACCTTTCAACAATATTGTATTAGCTTAAGACATTGGTGCTTCTTCTAGTCAGATAATAACACCTGCTAGCAAGGGAAAACTAGACCATTTTTAATTCTTCCCCAATTCCTCAAAAGATCATCTTAATATTGAATTTGGATTTATTTTCCTAGAACACTTTTAAAATCATCAAATAATGAAAATGAAAGATACTAATCAAAGTGTTACAAGTTTCAAAACACAGAACATGAAGAAACAATTGATTTCTATTATTTCAGACAAAGTGCCTTGACTTATTTCATAAAAAAATTGTGGTCAGGTTTGAAGATAAACGAGTCGCCGTTCAGTGCAGAAACAGCAAAGTTCACATGGAAGAAGCACACCAGCATGTGTGATCAAGAGGGGCCGAAGGGAGCAGGTATTGAGCACCAAAGAACAAGAATCACATCATCACGAATGAGGGGGAGAGCAGGGTGGGGACCTAAAGCCCACTGGTAGGTAATTGGTCACCCCTTTACAGGGGAGTCACAGAGAGGAGACAGACCAGTCAGGGGGCAGCCGGGCAGTGATGATGCATACAAGTTTCCTCTAGTTCCTGAAGCCTTCCTCCCCACAACCATCATGGTCCCAACTCTAGCTTACAAGTCCAGATGGACAGGAGAAGGTACACTAGTAGAAAGGGGAGCTGGAGATATGGGAAAACCAAGACGGATGAGCCCCTTCGGACCAGTGGTGAGATTGGAGCTCCTGACTGGGTGGAGAGAAGGTGGGGTAGAGAGATGAAACCAACTGCAAGGATGTACGCAGAAGTTTCTATTGGAAGGACGGAAATCAAAGGAGTGGGTTGGGGGAGAGGTTGGGCAATGTAGGATATGACAGAACAATAATAATTTGTAAAGTTTTGAGGGTTGGGGGGGGAGGGAGAGCAGGGGAAGAGGGGGAAAGGATGAAAAAGCTGAATCAAAGGCTCAAGGGGAAAGGCGGATATTTGGAGAACGATGACAGCAATGAACATGTGAACGTGCTTGGCACAGTTTGCTTATTTACATATTGTGAAAAATAATGTATGAGCCCCCAATAAAACGATTTCTAATTAAAAAAAACATTGGGGTCAGGATAGTACAGACTTACAGATTTTCTTTCCTTAGCACTCATGGGTGATACATGTGGCTAAGCCAGTGGTGACTAAAAAATAGAAGGTTCTAATCCACCCAGAGATGACAGGGAAAAGGGTCTGATGACCTACTTCTAGAAGGTCTTAACTACTGAAAACCCTATAGGTCTCGACAACTGCAGTGTATCACAAATGACTGGATAGCAGCAGGTGGGCTAATCTTGAAAGAGACTCCAAAGGATTACCAGGTTATTCTTTATGCTTCTCCAGGAGAGTGGTGCATAAGCCACATGCTCGTTCACGCCCATCTTTGCTCAAGCTGGCTTCTCCTGATGTGTGTCCTCTGTAAGGCAGAGCTGCTATGCCACCTGCTCTCTGAAGACTTCTGTAATCACTTAGGCTAACTTAATTCCTGCATCAGCCAGGCAATCCTTTTACTCAAGTTATTTTCTTATCTTAGCTTTACTACATTCGTATTGTTATTTTCACAGGTAGATTTCCCAATAAACAAGGTAAGCATGGGCTGTTATGGGATTACAACCTTGAAAAGAGGCTTTGATTGTATAGGAAGGTGCTGTAAGGTACCAGCGGCCCTCAAACGATGACCTGGGGGCCACATGCAGCCCACTGGGGATGTGGCCCACTGAGGACATTAATCCAGTTTGCTGGATGTTTTTGCAACTGCTATTGTCCTGTTTAGCAGCCGACTCATTCTGGGACCACGTGAATTTGTTCATAGTTGTTTCTTTTTAATTATAATCTGGCCCTCTAAACTTCTAAGGGACAGTGAAGGGTGCCCCTGTTTAAAAAGTTTGAGGACCCCCAGCGTAGACAGAGATGGATGTCAAGCAGTCCCTATAAGCAGAATAGTTGATGTGGTGAAAAATGTGAAATTAACTGTCCACTGCTGCTAAGTAAGCACAATTATGCCCATGCGTGTCTTGCTTAGCGTGTAATCTATGATTGGCTATCGAATGTGTCTGTCACCACCATGAGATGGAGGCATCCTTAACATAGTATTTCTTCACTTCCTGAGCTTCAGGATGTGGTGCATCCTGAACCACAGTTTGTTGCTGAGTGCTGCCTGGTCCCTTCTGAGTCACATGACCCGACCTGCGGTGCTGTCAAATGAAAACACTGCCAGTTCTGCACCACCCTTCTGGTCCTGACTTTGTGAGCCCATATTTGTAGCCATGGTGTCAATCCATCTCACTGAGGTTCTTCCTCTTTTACACTACTCTTTCTCCTCTACCTAGCAGGATGTGCTTCTTTGGGACTGGTCAATTCTGATGGCAGCCCATGATGTGTCACCATGTTGCTTTTATGGAACATTTTGGCTGTATGTCTTCCGGTACTGGTTTGTTTTTTCTTTTCACAGTTTGATGTACACTCATTATTCTTTGGCAACGTCATAATTCAAAGGCATCGATTCCTCAGTTTTCCTCATTCATGGTCCAGCTTTCCTCTGTAAATGAGGCAACTGAAATACTATTAACTAAAGCTGTTCAATTAAATAGAACTTTCTGACTGAACAAAGTACATATTCCTACTTAGCGCTAATGTATTTGGAGATGTTATATGTGACTGAGTTTGTCTGGTCAAAGGCAGAGATGAGAGGGGACTTCTTCAGGCACTTTTAATAACTGCTTACCCTGCACTATGCGCTGTCTGTGGTTCTCTGGATGCAAAGCCTCTTTCACTAAAACAATCTGTTTGCATGCATTTCTCCCCATAACGATGAGCCCCTGGAGGCTAGAGTGTTTGCTAAAACTTAGCACAAGGCCTGGCATGTGGTCCAAACTTAATGCTCGTGGCTGACAGAAGGATGCATGAAGAGAATAGGAAAAATGCTCAATACTAGAGGGAAAGAGAGAAACCCCAGTCTAGTACTTTTTCAATTGCATAATCATTTGACATTACTTTAAAACTCATTTATTTTCCTCCTTCTACATGACTCCACCCAGTCTTGGCGACATTATTGGGTAAGTGTTGCACTGTTAACGCAAGGTCAGTGGTTCAAACCCATTGGCTGCTTCATGGGGGAAAGATGAGTCAGTCTGCTCTTGTAAAGATTTATAGCCTTGGGATTCCTAAGAGTTGCTAAGAGGTCAAATTGACTCGATGGTAGTGAGTTTTGTTTTTTGCTGCGAGTGTCATGAACTTTTTTTTTAATTTATTGTTTTTAAATGAGAAAGTCATGTAGTAGAGGCATAATTTTTACTAGGTAGGAGATTTATTATAATTTGGGCCTTTTATATCATAGTATGCTTAAAACCCAAGGTGGTAGTCCAAATCTACAGGACCCTGAGCAGGCCAAACTTGATTATTAATCTAAAGGTTAGCCTCAAACCTCCCCCGGATATGGTACCAATGAAGGAAGAACTAAGGAACCAAATCACTATGATGGACTGACTAACTCCTAGCAAGTGGCCACAGCAGTGGTTCTCCACCTTGCTCACACCGCCACCCTTTCAAAGAGTTCCTCGTGTGGTGATGACCCCTGAACCATCAAATTGCTTTCGTTGCTACTTCATAACTGTAATTTTGCCACTATGATAAGTTGGGCGACTCCTGTGCAAGGGTTGTTCGACCCCCAAAGGGGTCACGACCCACAGGTTGCGAACCACGGCTAGGGTTTCTGAGGCAGTAACTCTTTAGGAGGCAGACAACTTCTTTCTCCCGAGGAGCAGTTGATGGGTTTGCTAGCAAGGCACAGCTCACCCAACAGCACCCCAACGCCCTGTCCAGGAAGAAAGGTCTGGAAAACAACTTTCATGATGACCAAAGCCATGCAAATCCCAGGGAGTAGTTCATTATTTCATTTTTTGAACATTTTGTTGTGGTTTGGGTGAAAGCTGGCAAAACATATTATTTCCCCAATCAATATTTGCCTATTTTTTGTGACATCCACTGTAATCCCTTCAGTAGAACAGTGGTCTTCCCACTTCCTCCCCAAGTTTCTCGTTTTTAATCATTCTTCTTTCCTGCCCTGTTTTGTCTCTGAGGTGAGATTTTGTGCAAATATTGTTCGTGTCATCTCGTGTGCTTGAGGGGCACATGCTTTTTTGAGTTCACGCCCTGTATCAGCCTGTCGATAGTTTGGATCAAGGATGATCCCAGCAGTGGGTCCAGCTCCAGGCTGAAAGAATGCCTACCTCCACAGACTTGGGGATCCATCAGTTACTAGCAGACCAGCACGTCTGGGCTTTTTGTATGCTTTTGGATTCTGGTCTACAATTTTCCACCATTGTCCAGGCCCTTCCATTGTGACCCTGATCAGAGTGGTCGGCTGTGGTGGCCAGGCACCACACAGTTCATCTGGCCTCAGGCTAGTGGAACCTGTGGACGACACGGACCATTCATGCTTGGGACTAATGCTTTCCATGGGTCTTCGAGTTTCTTCACTCTCTTTCGATTCACATGGGGAGAGACCAGAAGTTGTGTCACGGGTGACCCCACTTGCTACTCACCAAAACGGGAAATAGAATGCCATCTTTGTGGACCATGCTATTTCAGTTGACCTAGAGTTCTACCAAGACTGTGATTAAGTCCACAAATCCAGTGAGTTCGTTTCTGAAGGTGGGTGGTTATAGGTAGAATGCTTTCATGCTCTTCCCTCTAGGCAGCAATTCTACTTTATAACCTCGATAAAGCACAGAGGCATCCTAAGTCAGAATTAACTTGATGGCAACAAGTTCTCTTCCCCTTTGGTCTAAATACAAAATGTCAGAAAATCTGTGAGAATTCAAGAAATGCTTTGCTTTGTTTTGCTTTTTTTGGGGGGGGGGCATCACTGCCCTCTGGTGGTGGGAGTAGGAGGCCCAGCCTTTGCTCCTGTGGAGCCTCTGCTGGAATTGAGCTTCCATCCCAGTGGGCTGCAGTCCCACGCACAACCACTACGCCACCAAGGCTCAGCCCCCAAGAAATGCTTAAAGTAAAAAAAGTAATACACAAACAACTTCGGGGACTATAGAGGCAGGGAAGAGGTTTCAGCATGGGAGAGGAAAAAGGGAGTAGAATGTTAGGCAGAATGGACAAACCTAACAAAGGAAAACCAGAAACTAAGTGGAGAAAGAGCAAGGGGAAATTTTTTGTGAAGGTGAGTCAGATACTATAAATGTGAAATAAGCATGTTTTAAAAGTCTTGGACAGATTCACCTTTGTTCCCCATCCTAACCTCCAGTCAACCTTAGCTTGGTGGGGCTCATGGAAAGTCCAGTGACACTGGAGCAAATCAGATGGCTCAGGCTCCTTAGGTGGGGTCACTGGCGTTTTTTATTGAGAGCATTCTGCCATCCCTATTCCTCTGGAAGATGAACAAGACATGCATCATGAATAGGCCCAGCACAGGACTGAGATGGGGAAGTTTGGCAAACTTTTCGTCATGAAATACTTTCTGACATCTGAATATAGGCAAGATTTGAAGTGAAAAGGGAACATTTTCACAAATGATGATTATAATACATGATAATACATGCAGTTAACTCTAATAATTTCAACTAAGACAAGTTAAGAGCATAAAGGCAGGTATATGAAATAAATAGCTATAATACAAA
This sequence comes from Nesogale talazaci, assembly GCA_004026705.1. Taxonomy (NCBI): domain Eukaryota; kingdom Metazoa; phylum Chordata; class Mammalia; order Afrosoricida; family Tenrecidae; genus Nesogale; species Nesogale talazaci. The sequence goes on from PVJH01010874.1 coordinate 69,452, forward strand.
GACTAAAGCTGCGGTTTGCAGAATGAGCAGTGGGTGTCGGGGATTTTGGTAAGTAAGGAAAAACAACACAGAACTCCAAATTAAATAAAGACTTGAGAGAGAGAAGAGCCAATTACCAAAGATCAGGGAGGCAGATTTTTGAAAGTGTGAAATATGAATGTACCTTCACTTACTAACCTCTCTATCAGACTCTGCCATTTCACTTGCAAATAGGCTATGGGGACAAAAAAGGGAGACCTCCAGGCAGCGATGCTTCAACGCTAACTCTCTGAAGCGCCTTTTGTAAACCATTGATGACTTACTTTAACAAAAGCAGAAGAATATGTTATCTTGAGTAACCAGAGAGAGAAACTTTCTTCAAATCATTATTTGTGTTTCTAGTGGCAAAGCCTTTTTATTCAAGTGGAGTCAATGCATGATTTAGTCATTTGAAATAAGAGTACTCCACATGTTCTAAAAACAAATAAACAGCTAGCTGGTGAGGAGCTGATCGAGTCACGATGACCCTTCCTGTAGGACCCAGTGGAATGGACCCCCGGCTACCTGAGTTGCCCTCTTTAGGGACACAGATTGCCAGGCCTTTGCCTTTTCCCACCGAGCAGAAGGGGGTTTCGAGCCAATGACCTGTGGAGAGCAGCTCTGTGCCACCAGGGTTCCTTTAATGTCTTCCACTAATTCAAATAATCATTTCTACCGAGTCAATTCCAACTCACAAGAGACCCTTCAGGACAGGGTAGAACAGCATCTGTGGGTTTCTCTGGCTGTAGCAGAAGACATTAAAGGCTTCAAAAAGTTCGGGGAGAAATCTTTAACTCCACTTCCCCATGAACTTTTAAAGATCCTCATGCTTGTCTTTTTGGTCTTCAGTCCTAGGTCTCTGTCCAGTGACTTGCCTGTTTTCCAGTCAATCATCCCTTCCTTCACTTTGGGAGAATTTTCATTAAAATGAAAATCTATTGGAACACTAACCTCCTAATAAACCTTGGTGCCACCCAAAAGACATACCCACTGGCCTGCATGGGCAGAACCTCCACCTGACTCTCTGGCCTCATTTCCTCCTGCACTCTTTGTTTTGGCCAAAAGCGGATGCCTAACTACTACCCAAATAAGAATAATATTTTGGGATCCAATTCTGTCTGGTATATTCTTCTTCATTCATCCTCACTGATAAACCACTCCTTTCATCCTATAACACCTATTAGTGATACCTGCAATTGGTGACATTTTCCCAAAACTGTCCTGGAGACTTTTCTCTATATCCCTGTGCTCAGACCTTGACACTAACATAGAAGACAGGAGGAGCCCATACAGAGGGGCTTAAGTGGAAAGAAAATGTTTTGAGAATGATGATGGCATCAAAGGTACAAATGTGCTTTGTATACCATGGATGGATTGTGTTAAGAGTTGTATGAGCCCCCAGTAAAATGATTAAAAAAAATAAAATAGATGATGGTTCATTGCCTTGCAGTCACAGATAAAATTATACATTGCGTGCACATTCCCTGAGCGGTGCATTCGTCACTGAGTCCACTTAAGGTAGCTGGAAGAGGGGCCCAACCGGTCCATCGATTTCTGAAAAAGCAGCCATTGACCACTCAAAGGAATGCAGTTCTATTCAATGGAGCTGACTGTAGATTGTGCTGCCTATTTACATTACCACCAGATGGCCATTCTACAAGGACGGATATCTCTGGTCCCTAACACAGGGCCTGGTTAACATATGTGGGCTCTGCATAGGTAACTGCTCCCTAGATAAATAAATAACCAAACACACTGTGCAGTCATACTTCTCACAGTGACAGGTTAATTGAAATGAGTTGGGTGGTCTCCTAAGGTGACCGCTTTCTTTCTTTGTTTTCATAACGCTGCTATAGCAAAATAAGTAAGTAAGACCCCGTCTGGCAGGTTAGAGCAATCTCGTCACTTCGTGGCGGCGGGGCTGATGACTCAAGCCGGAGCACAAATGGCTGCTTTACTCCATGTGTGTTCAGGTCTGCTCCTTGAAAACGAGGAGCATTCCTCCCCAGCACCCAGGCCAACGTAGCTGTGGAAGCACCAAGTGACCAAACCCAACCCCTTCCATAGAGTTGGGTGGATGCCGACTCACAGCAGCCATATATAGAATTTCACAGGCTTTA
>PVJH01010875.1:0-71589 GCA_004026705.1 Nesogale talazaci
CCCCCCCCCCCGCCCCCCCGTCGTGGTGGACGGAGGGGTGAGAACTCGAGAGAGCCGGGCGGTGGATGGGATGGGGTGCCCGAGGGAGGAGGTGAGGGGTGGTCGGCTCGCTTGCCACCGCCCCCCAAGGAGTTGGTGGAAGTGGCAGGGTGAGGGAGCCTGGCCGGAAGGGTTGTGTGGGTTTTTCCTTTTTGTTCAACAGTGAAAACTAGAGATTAGGGATGGTAGTCTTTGTTCTCTGTGGAATGACACCGGCCACTCACCTAGTCGCTCGCTACCATTTGCCTACATAACATAAGTAGATTTTCATGAAGCGAAATTGCGCAGCTTTCACCGCTGAATGAGAAGTTGGACTCGCCTCACGTTGATAGCCAGGGCAAATCATTATGAAAAGAATTCTTTCCCTCTCTTTGTTCTCTAAGGAGTCCTGATGACAATGAGTGGACATTTGCCCGAAGGTGGGTCTTTCTAACCCATCAGCTTTCCTAAGAGGAAGCCTTCACCAGTCTGTTTCCCTAAAGGTTCCAGTCTTGGTAACCCAAGGGACTATTCGTCTTAGTCCTCTAGGGTCCTTCTGAGGCAGTGGGTTTGGTTCTGGTTTGTTAGGGACTTTTTTTTTTTTTTTTAAATAAAATGAATTTTGCCACCACATAATACAGAACTGTGATATTCATAAAATAAAATTTCCTGAAGCTTTTTCCCCTTGACAAAACACTTAGAAAACAATCTAAAAATTCCAGTTTAAAAACAGCTCAGAAGTATTACACTGTAAAAGCCACCTTTTTTCCTTAATCATTTTATCCCAGAGTTCTTACAAAGCGCCTAACATTCCATACATCAGTTGTATCAAACGTATTTGTATATAGGTTGTCCTCATCATTTTCTAAACATTTACTTAATATTTGAGCTCTTGTTGTGGGACCTTTACTTTTAAACTCAATAAACAAAGCACAAGCGGGTCAAAAAAACATTTTGGTGTACTGCTTACCTTTTCATTCATTGTTTGCTATACTGTCTGCATGCTCGGATTGCTGTTCTTTGAGTTCTTCTACCAAGTTCTTCCAATATCTCTGTGTGTTTCAGTTCTTGATAAATAGCAAACACTATGTGTTCTACTGGATCTGGGGGAAAAATGTACATGTAGATTGAGGTGTGTCGGACTCATTGGTTAAAGATTGACTTGATTTACTTACCCAAATTTTAAAAATCAGCCCAGATTACAAGTATGAGAGGAATAGAAAACTTTAGAACTTTAAGGTATTGATTTGCGTCTAAAATTCTGGTTCTTGATTATTTTCATGGCCTCTGGAGACTTCCTGAGCCTCAGTAACCTTCACACAGCCACTTTACAGATGATGAATTCTAGACTAAATGATATGTAAAAGCACTAGCACTTCTCTTGGACCTATAATCACTGAGTAATAATTTGTCACCTCGGTTGTCTTCTAGTCATAAATCCGTGGCACTGGGCAAGGTTGGGAAGACTCTGGAAGTTTTTTGGTGCCTCAGGCCCATCGAGCATCCAGTTTTAATGTGGTGATCATCTTTCCAGTGAAAGATAAGATTTCTTGGGATAATCATTAAGAAGATACATCTTTAAAGTTAATAAAGTTTCATCATCCTTTCATTGCTTTACTTGAGTCTACCCTGAGAGTAGCTTTTAATTTTCTTGAATTTGGCATTTTAAATGTTCTTTTTAAAAACCAAGAATATCGGGCTGAGCCCCGGTGGCGTAGCGGTTGGGCGCGGGACTGTGGCCCACTGGGACGGAGGTTCAATTCTAGCAGTGGGGCTGGGCCTCCCACTCCCACCACCGAGAGCAGTGATGCCCACCCCCCCAAAAAAAATAAAATAAAATAAAATAAATCATTTAAAAAAAAAACAAAAACCAAGAATATGGTGGCCTAGGTAGAGGGAGGATGTGTCAAGAATGATGATGGCAACAAATGTGCAGCTGTGGTCTGCATACAATTGATGTCTGTATTGATTGTGAAAAAGCTTGTAGTGAAGGCTCAAGTAAAAATGTTTTGGAAATGGTGGCAACATATGTACAAATATGCTTGATACAATTGATGTATGAAATGCTGTTTTTTTGTGGGGGCCACCACTGCCCTCTGGTGGTCGTGAGAGCTGTCCAGCCTTAGTCCTGTACAGCTGCTGCTGGGTTTAAACCGCCAAGCCAATGGGCCGCAGTCCCGCACTCAACCACCACGTCCCGGAGGCTCAGCCCGAAATGTTACATGTTTAGGCTAAGCTTTTTAAAGTTTTTCAAAATGATCTGGAAAGGAACTTCAGGAAGATGAAATAACAGGACATTGAAGAATACAAAGCCAGAATGTTCAGAATAGAAACCCAGGTTGCATCGTCTAGCACTTGTGACTGACACCTCCAGGGCTGTTCATTCCCCCAAAGGTGGAACTTAGACCACTTGTATATACTGTTGCCCTTCTTGCTATTTTACTTTGAACTTCTCCACATCTGATGCACCATATACTCTTGATTACACATTATGTGCCATTGGCCACCCCTCATGATTAGAAGATCAGGTTATAGCAAAATCCATAACTATGGTAACATACATATATAAACATATAATGACTCAAGGCTTTCAGAAAGTTTTCTGAATATATGTGTATGTATATTATTTGTATTATTAGGAAGATAGACAGCAGTGTAAAAGTTTAGAAATAAGTAAACATTTTGAGTAGATTAACAAACCACAAAAGATCTTGAAAGGATAAGAAATTAATCCTCCAAAAGTACAAAATAAAGGTCATTTTACAAAGTATTGAAACTTCAAAATACTTATGGTAATACCTTTATAGTATGCTATAGAAAGACACTAAGACCTCCCCAGTAGTTAAAAGTGGAACTATAGGCCTACTAAAACAGCGAGTGAATTATGGACCAAATATAGGTATGCACATTAGAAAAGAGTGACAAAATTAATCACTGTTGCCAACATCCAGGTGATTTACCTAGAAAAATGGTCAGTGATGAGACTAATCATAAGAACATATGTATCTGGCTGAACCCTGGTGGCATAGTGGTTGTGTGTGGGACTGCGGCCCACGGGGTTGACGATTCAAATTCAGCAGCAGCTCTCCAGGAGCAAGGCTGGACTTCCTACTCCCACCAGGGCAGTGATACCACACCAAAAAAAAAAAAAGAAGAAGAACATATGTATCAGTATGTTTCTGATAGATACATATGCAAGTAGTAAGAACGTGAATGGACAAATGGATATAATTTTACAATGATGTAAAATACCATGATACATAAACAATAAAAACCAGTTCAAGATGTATGTGGGCATAACACATAGCAACTCTATTAAACCTTTCACTCTAACATGTCAGGAAATAGGCTACTCATCATGCAGTTTTCACACTCCTGACCATCCAGTGATGCAGGAAGACTTTTTATCCCAGCATTATTTATCCTTGTTGTTAGTTCCTTTCAAGTTAATTCCAACTCATGACAGCCCTCGTGTTGAGCAGAATACATGGTTTTCAAGACTCACCCTTTGGGAGCAGATTCATTCCTCCAGGTGGTTCAAACCACTGACCTTTCAGCTAATGGTTGAGCGCTAAACCCTAGATAGACCCATATCCCAGTACTACAGATGAAGAATATTTGATCCACACAAAGCAGTTCTTTACTGTGTTTCCTGGTAAACAGAATTCGGAGCCATCAAGTAATTCTGACTCCGTTTCTAAGACCGACTCTTTACAGGAGTAGAAAGCTCTTTATGCCAAAGAGCAGTCCAGTCAGTGATGTTGATCTAACCTAGTAGTTAGCAGCCCAATACCTAACTACTGTAAAACTATCAGGGCTGCACCTGTGTTTACTAATAGATTAGAGCAGGGGTCAGCAAACTGGCTCTCTAGAGCTGTCTGTGGCACTTTCAGTGCATAACTGGCTCTGGAGTAAAACCGAAAACCTTTAGAATATTATTCAGATAATGATTTCATCTCAAAAGTTTGCTGACTGACTCTTAGACTAGAGGAATAGATTTTTATTGGACTAGAAATGTTTGAGATTAGAGTTAAAAAGACCTTTTTGGGATAGAAAGTTTGTGAAATGAGATATATAACCAGGTAACTCTAGAAAGGCTTACTTTCTATAAATAATAACACAGGTGGGGCTGAGCCCCGGTGGCGTAAGTGGTTGAGTGCGGAACTGCAGCCCCCGGGCTTGGTGGTTCAAATCCAGCAGCGGCTCTCAGGAGCGGCACTGGGTAGCGCCCGCGACCACCAGAGGCAGTGTTACCCACACAAAAAAAATTTAGAACAAGTAAAAGTATTACTTTCAAAGCCATCAAAGTCTTTATTAAACAATCAATGTGAAACTGTCTTTTAAGTGTAGGGCTATACACTTCTGAAGGTTGTGTTCCCTTTTCTGCTCATCCCCAAAGATTTCTTTGCTCTTTGTTTGATTTACACAGTATCAGAATGGCAGCTGGGGGAAACATACAACCCCCCCCCCTTTTTTTTAAGTAAAGGGGTAGGATCAGGGCTGTAGTATAGGGGGGATTAATAGTTTAGGGTTTCTCAACACCATTCTACTTTCATAGAACAGAGACACTGGAAACATTAAATAAAATTTTGTGAAGCATGAATGTTTTTGTGCTGAAGCAGTTTATTTCAAAATTGAACTTAAGCTTATTATATGACTCAGCACTTACAGTCTTGGGCATTTATCCTATAAATTAAAACTTGACATTTATAAATGTTCATAGCAACTGTATGTGTTAACAAGCCAAAAACCAAAAACCTCCAACAGGTGAATAGTTAAAGTGTGGCACAACTTATGACATGGAATACTATGTAATAAGAAGAAAGGGCTTCTTTTTAAAAAAATATTTTATTTCCCGTTTTTACTTTTTATTATGATTTGAGTGACACTTTACAGAGTAATCAATTATCCATTCAATGATTTATATACATCATTACAACAAACTATTGTGATTTACATGAAATCATGAGCAGGTCATGATTTTTTTTTAACCGGAATTGGAATCTGCCTGTTTAGGGAAAAAGACAGGACTCTGCACTCCCATGAACTTAGTCTCAGAAACCCATGGGGGCAGGTCCACCCTTTCCTGCAGGGTTCTGTAGATCATTGGAATTCACTGGGCGGTACTAAGTTGAGTTGTGTTGAAAAATGTCACAGGGTTATTTGAGTATGCTCCAACTAGCATAAGTAGTCTAATAGTAATGTCAGGAAAGTATTGGACTGATAACCTCAAGGGAGGTGGTTCAAACCCACCACCACCACTTTGTCTTTGGAGAAAGATTTGTAACCTCCAAAACTCTATCCAGGCTTTCTGTGAGTCAGAATTGACTCTCTGGCAAAAAGTTTTTGTTGTTGTTTGATAGAAGGGATGATCTAGGTGTAAAGTCACTAATTTGATTTTGATCTTCGACAATTTACTTGTCTAAGCCCAGATTCCTTCATCTTTTACAGGAAGATGATGCTGGTAATAAAGACTAAGTGAAGTAATGGAATAGTCCTAACAGTAAAGGCACTAGATATGATTATTTTAAGTGTCTGGCCAGGAAACAAATGGGTCACCTCTTTGTTGTTTACACTTCAGCTTTTCCTTCTTTAGCTCTGGGTCATCTGAGGCCCAGGCAAAGATCACGTAAAGGAGCAGGTTTTAGAAAGGTTTTCTAGAAAGTACATTTGCTTGAGGGAGTCATTTTAAGGAAACTTCTCCTTAAAAAAATTTTTTTCCCTCTTCCTGTTATAATTACCTCTAACTCTCTAAGGGAATGTAAGCAAGGAGAGAAGTACACATTTGAACTGACATCTGAGACACTCGCAAAACCCTTTCATTGCATGACTGTGTGTATGAACTGTACTTCTCAACATTTTATTAGAATCAACTGTTCCTTGCTTAAATAAAGTACCTTCCTCTCCCCCGGTTGAGAAGGAATGAATGGCACACACTAGAAGACACATAAGAAATTAATCCTTATGGTGTTAGAAATAAACAAGCTTCAAAAAGAAAGACCACTTACTGCCTTTGAGTTAATTCCAGCCCCACCCTATGAAACAGAGGCTTCTGCAGCTGTAAATCTTAACAGGAGCCGAAAGCCTCATCTGCCTCTTACCAAGCTGCTGGTGGTCTTGAACTGCTGACCTTGTGGTTAGCAGCATGAATCCCCACCAGGGCCCCATTATCAGACTTAGCAATGGTTATTTGACCCTGAGTTTCTACTTCCTCACTTGTAAAATGGGAATTGTACCATCTGCTTCCCTGAGTTTTTGGCTGTATCTTTTGTTAAAGATAAATGATGTAATATTTGTAGATTTCGGTATCTATAGATATTGATTAATTGCTTACTCCCAAAGCTCATGAACATCAAAGATAATCCTTCTTAAAGGTTCAATTTGCTTTTTTTGGGGGGGGGGGGCATCACTGCTCTCTGGTGGTGGGAGTAGAAGGCCCAGCCCCACTGCTGGAATCGAACCTGCGTCCCAGTGGGCCGCAGCCCCGCGCACAACCACTATGCCACCAGGGCTCAGCCCTCAATTTGCTTTTTATTTATGTATTTATACACACACACATATATATACACCATGTGAATTTCTGTGACTCTCACTGTTGATGGGAGGAGAAACCCCAGTCTTTCTCCCTTAGAACTTCTGGTGGTGTCAGACTGCCAACCATGTGGATCGCAGCCACTACACCACCAGGACTCCCCATCTTCTTAGTCTTTTTGCTTATAAAATCCTATTTTTTAATAGGAGCGAGGAGATGAGCCAGTCAAGGTACAGTGTAGTAATAATGAAACGTGCAACTTTGCTCTGGTTCTCAAATGCTTCCTCCCACCGACTATCATGATCCTAATTCTACCAGACAGAGCCAGCTAGATCAGAGGATGTACATGAGTTGGAAATACGGGAAATTTAAGATAGATGATCCCTTGGGACTAGTGGGGGGAGTGGTGATACTGGAATGGTGGCGTAGAAAGGGGGAGCTAATTTCAGGGATCTACATATGACCTCAGGGGTGCAGACAAAAGGTGGGTGGGTGAAGTGACACATTGGACAATGTACGATATGGGAAGGTAATAACAATTTGTAAATTATTAGGGGTGCATGGGGGGGAGGAGAAATACGGGGAGCTGGAATTTAAAAAATCTAGAGGAAAGGGAACGAGGACCTTATACCAAGGGCTCAAGTAGAAAATATTTGAACATGAATATAGTAACGTGTACAAATATGCTTAATATAAATGATGTATTCAATGTTATAAGAACCCCCAATAAAATCTATATTTTAAAAAATCCTATTTTTTTATATTTGTATTCGTCCATTTTAGATCTTTACTGAGTACTCTAAAAATTCTTTCATATTCTTAAAAGAAATGAGAAAAACTGGGTAGAATTCTAATTAATAGCTGACAAGTTGAAAATATAACAAGGAAGAATATAGTTCTAGGAAGGCATGGATTCACCATGTGCATTATATTGCTTTGAAACGTTTTTGCTGGGTTCCATTTTGCAGCCTTGCTACCTATAGGAATACAACATTTCCAGTTTTTCCTCTTGTACTGACCTAGACAGATTTCTGAATAGTGGCATATAATACACGGAAGCTGTTTTAATGCCACTCAGTGATTCATATTGACCCTATAGAACAGAGTAGAACTCAGTAGGGTTTCAGGGCTGTAAACTTTATAGAAACAGACTGCCACATCTTCAAGGAAGAGATTGGTGGATTCAAACCTGTTGATTAATTAGTAGCTGAGAGTGTTTAACCACAGGGCCACCAGGGCAATTTACAAGCACAAATATAGCTAAAACAGGGTTTGTAAGTTGTGCCCCATTGGTACAAGTGGCATAGTAATATTTCTAGAATTGTGGAGTTGTTGGTTTGAAACTCAAGAAGAGGTATTTTCAACAGGTAGGCTTAAAAGGAGTGGTTAGAAAATGTTAATATTAGCAGCAATTGAGGAGTGGTAGAGGTCGGTCTGCCACCAATGAAAGGTAAGCACAAGCTATAGAAAGGAACATTTGATCTGTTTGTGTCTATTTCAAGCAATGAAATAGAGGAGTGTGAAGAGCTGTCATATACAATTCTCATGAAGGATTTAGTTAAGTATAATCACAAATATTAACAACTTAAATGGTCAGAAAACAAGGCAATATGTATTCTCAGACATAAGTAGGTCACTTGTGGCATCATGTCCATTTCAACTCAGTAGTTCTATAGAACGCAATGGAACTGCCCCATAGGGTTTCTTTTTTGTGTACAACTGTTCATTTTTAAGTTTCCTTTTTTAAAGATCATTTTATTGGGGCTCTTACAGCCTCTATATATCCTTTGTGTGAAGCACATTGGTACTTAAGTTGCCATCCTTAAAAAAATTTTTTGGTGGGCATCACTGCCCCCTGGTGGGAGTAGGAAACTCAGTCTTGCTCCTGGAAAGCTGATGCTGGGTTTGAACCACCAACCCTGTGGGCCGCAGTCCTGCACACAACCACTACACCACCAGCGTTCAGCATATATTACCATTTTCTTTCTACTGGAGCACTTGATATCAGCTCATTATTTTCCTTCCATCCCTCCACCCTTACACTCTCATGATCCCTTGATAAATTATAGATTATGTTTGTATCTTACACCATCTGCTGTCTCCTTTCACCCATGTTTCTGATGTTTGTTACTCTGGGTGAGTGGGGTTATAAATCGATGATTGCAATCACCCCTTCACCTTCCTACCTTCATGATATGCTTGATTCCATTATTGTTCCTGAGGAGTTTATCTATCCAGGATTCCCTGTGTTCCCTGAGCTCTTATTAGTACCCATGTTTCTCTCTCTCTGTCTCTCTTTTTTTTGGGGGGGGGCATCACTGCCCTCTGGTGGTGGGAGGAGGCTTAGCCTTTGCTCCTATGAGCTGGAATTGAACCTCATCCCAGTGGGCCGCAGTCCCGCGCACAACCACTACGCCACCGGGGCTCAGCCCATTTTTAGCATTTTTACACTTCATCTTAGCCAAAAGACGGAGAAGCAATAACAGTTTTATTGGAACGTAATTTACATTGCATATACAATTCAGTAGTTGAAACATTCAGTCATATCAAGGAGAATTATACAATCATTGCCGTTACAATCTTAGAACATTCTCCCACCCACCCATAGGATTTCCAAGGCTGTAATCTTTTGTAAGCAAATTGCCATGTTTTCCTCCTTTGTGGTGGGGTGGCTGGTCGCTTTGAATTGCAAACATTTAACAGCAGGTGCTGTTGCTGTAGTAAGCCTGTTAGCTCGCTATATATGATCATGTCTGATTGTTTCAAGATGCAGAAGCCTTCAATTTGAAGGTCTATAATTTGGGGGGGGGGGGCATCACTGCTCTGCAGCGGCGGCGGTGGGAGTAGGAGGCCCAGCCCCACTGCTGGAATTGAACCTCCGTCCCAGTGGGCTGCAGCCCCGCGCACAACCACTAGGCCACCAGGGCTCAGCCCAGTCTATAATTTTTTAAAATCATTTTACTGGGAGATCGTACAACTCCATCACAATCCATACATCGATCCATTGTGTCAAGTATATTTGTTTATTTGTTGTATCAAAACATTTTCTAAGGGCTGAGCCCCGGTGACATAGTGGTTGTGCGCGGGACTGCGGCCCACTGGGACGAGGTTCAATTCCAGCAGTGGGGTTGGACCTCCTACTCCCACCACCGGAAAGCAGTGATGCCCCCCCCAAAAAATTTTTTTTCTATTTGAGCCCTTGTTATCAGCTCCCTCTCCCCCACCCTCCTTCGCTCACAAACTCTTGATAATTTGTAAATTAATATTTTTCATGTCTTAACACTGTCTCCCTTCACCCCGATTCTGTTGTCCTTCCCCCATAAAGGTCTGTTCTCTTAAGTCTGTCAAAATCCAAGTGTTCCTTCATTTGTGTGCTGTACTTCTGGAATTAGTCTAAAAGTTATTTTTTTAAAAGTGGTTAATGGTGTAGAGTTGCAACATATTTTGAAATAGGGCATTTTCCTTCATAAACCATTGGTTTTCAGTTTGATGCCTAGACTGGCAACATAAGCATCCTCTGGTGACTTGTTAGAATGGCACATCCACAGCACAAATGATCAACTATAGGGGGGAAGAATCCAGCAATGAATGTGCTTTAACAAATCCTCCTGCTGCTGAAGTTTGAGAGTTGTCTTATCTCTGTTAGTGGTCCATGGCTCAAGCATTAAGCTTCTGGCCAGCAGCAAGTTGGGTGGTTCAAACCCACCAGCCACTCCAAGGGAGAAAGATGAGGCTGCTCCAGTAAAGGTTTACCATCTTGAAGCTCTGTAGGAGTCACTAATTTGCTGTGGGTCTGTGTGGGCCAGCTCCTCAAAACTCAACTCTGTCATTCAGTCTTTCTGACTCAGCTACGGTATAGCCTAGGAATTCCAGTATCTACATAGCACTTTATGTGGACGGAGCGCATGCTTGTATCTCCTGTACTTTGCTCTACTAGGCGGTGGATATGTAGCAGTAAATGATCGGGTCTGTTTATCTCCTTTCATGTGCCTTTCTATATGAGAAGCTCAATATTTGAAATTGACTAGAGTTCCCTAAGTAGGAGATCTTCTCACAGTTGGACACTTCATATCTGCTCGGTGCCGTTGAGCCGGTGTGTCGAGCACAGCATGGCACTGCCTGCCATCCGCACACTTGTTCTTCTGCTGGAGCCGTTGTCGCGTCCCTGCCCCGTGCCGTCTTCTCAAGGGCCTTCCTCCTTTTCTGTTGCCCTCCACCACGCGGCCTTTGATCTGATCAGAGCTAAGAAAAAATTGATCTTTATAGCATACTCGTGAGCTACTACCTCCATTTTATAAAGGATTGAACCAAAATTCAAAGAAATTAAATTACTGTTCTATGTTCACCCAACTATAAGAGACAGACTCAAGCTTTTTAAAAAGAATTATCGAGAGCAATGATGTCTTTGTGGAATTCATCAAGATACTACACAGCATTTTTTTTCTTTAAATTTTACTTATTTTGTTAGTGACACTATATAGTTCTTTTGCCTTTTCTCCATGTCATGCCTGTATTTGTTCTTTTTTGACTTCAATACTTTATGATTTGGGTTGTTTTTTTAAATCATTTTATTGGGGGCACATACAACTCTTCTCACAAGCCATACAACCTCCGTTGTATGTCAAGCATGTGTGTACATTGCCCTCATTATTGTCAAAACATTTGCTTTATATTTAAACCCTTGCTATCAGCTCCTAATTTTCCCTCTTCCTCCCTTCTTCCCCCAACCCTCATGAACCCTTGTTAACTTATAAATTACTATGATTTTGTGTCATGCCTGTTAATATGGTTAGTTAATTTAATCGTAAACAGTTGAGTCTGTTCTGTAGAGGCCTCATACACCTTGGGTACTTCCAGCCAGCCTCGCTGAGATCAGCACTTTCGTCAGAACTCTTTGGCCTCTTTCATACAGTACTCTGATACTGCTTTAAATACACTTGGAAGTTGGTTTTTATTTACCAGAGCACAAAGAAATTGACTTCTCTTTGTCCATTCAGAAATTGAAAAGATTCAGAAAGGAGATTCAAAAAAGGATGATGATGAAAATTACTTGGATTTATTTTCTCACAAGAACATGAAGCTGAAGGAGCGGGTTCTGATACCTGTCAAGCAATATCCTAAGGTAAGGTAAAAAGCACTTTACTCCTTTTGAATTATCTTTGTTGGTGTAAAAGTTAAGGGGATTGGGATGCGTCAGAGGCTTAAGCCTGTGAAGCTTCTCTTTCATGCTTTTAGTAGCTGTTTCCAGAACTGCTTGTTATTCTAAGTATAAGTTATACTAATAACATCTGTAATCAGGAAAGAAAATAATTTATTATCAAAAAGAGTTCCTTTCTCACGTGTTCGGTCAAATTTTGCTCAAGATTTAATTTTTAAAAATTTGGCTGAGCCCCGGTGGCATTGTGGTTGAGTGAGGGACTGCAGCCCACTGGGTTGGCGGTTCAAATCCAGCAGCAGCTCTCCAGGAGCAAGGCTGGGCCTCCCACTCCCACCAGAGGGCAGTGATGCCCCCCCCCCCAAAAAATAATAATAATAAAAATTTAAACCCTTAAAAGTTAGTTTCAAATGATTGACCAGAAATCATTAAGTCTAAATAAAAGGAAATAGAACACCAATCTTTAAACTGTATGAAGTTATTTGTTTTATTTCTTACTCAGGGTTTTCTTTGAAGCAAATACTGTTAGACTGTAATAGGAATATTTAGCTTATGAAAATACTAAAGGGTATTCTGTTCTGAGGTCACTCTATTAAAATTGTTTGCTTGCCAAAACTGAGGGTTACACGAGGATATGAATGAAAACAAAAAGAAGAAAGCACCAGACCTCACCAGGAGAAATTCAAATTCAGTTCTTTTTTTTCTTAATCATTTTATTGGGGGCTCATACAACTCTTACCACAGTCAATACATACATCTATTATATGCAAAACACATACATTTGTACATTTGTTGCCATCATTCTCAAAGCATTTTCTTTTCTTTTTTTGGGGGGTGGGGGGGCATCACTGCTCTCCGGTGGTGGGAGTAGGAGGCCCAGCCCCACTGCTGGAATTGAACCTCCGTCCCAGTGGGCCGCAGTCCCGCGCACAACCACTACGCCACCGGGGCTCAGCCCTCAAAACATTTTCTACTTAAGCTCTTGATACCAGCTCCTCATATTTCCCTTCCTTCCCTATTCCCACTCCCCCATCAAATTCAGTTCTTGAAACTGTCACTTTTTTAAGAATAGCCACTGTATTGATACAATCTCAGTATATCCTTGAGTAAAACCGGACTGATAATATGGCTACATGTTTAACAGGGTTGTTGACGATCAATGAGATAATGTATAGAATTCTTTTATATGTGAGACTATTTAGAACTTAGATATTTAAGGCGTTCTTTTATTTTCTATCAGTTTAATTTTGTGGGGAAGATCCTTGGACCACAAGGAAATACAATCAAAAGACTCCAAGAAGAAACTGGTGCAAAGATCTCAGTTTTGGGGAAGGGCTCAATGAGGGACAAAGCTAAGGTAAGCTCAGCATTGTGGAGACACAAGGATGCTCTGGTGTTTTCTACTGACCTGGAGCCCAGTAGGGCTCTCTTAGGGAAACATGCATTTGATTTGGTCTCCTTGAAGTTGAACTCGAGATTACAGACCAAGGTAATTTACATGCTTTGCAGCTATAAAAGGACTCAAATATGCTTGGTGAATATTTGCTTTCGGACTTCTGACTATGGGGGAAAGAGCAATAGCAATTAGGGTATTAGTGCGTTCTACATAAACTTGGGGGGGGGGGTGGATCTGGCTGAAACTTCCCCGAACTGAAGACTGTAAAATGTGGATAGGACATTTCCTTCCTCAAACATGGGAAAACAAGGGCATTAGTGTTAAGTGCAAATATATTTGAGGATTAGTTCTAGCTAGTTGGAATATGAGGACTGCTAAATCAACCATGAATATCATAATTCTAACAACAGATTCGTCATTTTCCTCTTAAGTGACAACCATATATGCTCTGTATTCTGGAAGTACCAAGACATTTTCCACCCAACCAAACTCACAATCTTGTTGAGTCACTTTTGACTCAGTCAACCCATAGAACAGAAGTGCTCCACGGGCTTTCCACAGCTGTAAATCTCAACAGAAGCACAGATATTTTTTTTCTCCTGTGGGGCAGCTGTCTGATTAGTTTGAGCTATTAACCTTTTGGTTAATGACCAAGTATGTGACCACTATACCAGTAAGATTCTTTAAACTTCTCACCAAAACCGGTAATCTTAGCCTTGTAGGGACTACTGGCCCTCTTCTTTTGTCCAGAAGACACAGAAATCCGATTAAGGTTGAAGTGTGTGAGTTCAGCTAATGGGACTTAGATGAGCTTATGAGCTTTTCTGTCTGTCCTGACTTTTCAGATCATATTATAAGAGCTGGTGATTAGCAGCTGTACCTGGAATTTAAAAGCAAATTGCTCAGCAAATCGCTATTCTCTGAATTGGCACTGGAATTAGGTTTTTCTCTCTTCTGCCTTCTAGTTAATACTTGAGAAATTTAAGGTAGTTAACTATTAGCTGTAGACCATGGATGGATTTGGCGGTTTTTGTAAATCATTGGGGTCCAGAGCCTGTTTCGCTATCTTCTTAAACTGTACTGTTTTTCTTAGGGACCAGGGTTATTTCTTGCTCATCTTTTGGCCTGCAAGCTCAGGTGTCTTATTCTCCCTAGTCCATGTGCCGTGATGTTTATCTGCATTTCTCACAGGAAGAAGAACTGCGCAAAGGTGGAGACCCAAAATATGCCCATTTGAATATGGATCTTCATGTTTTCATTGAAGTCTTTGGACCTCCGTGTGAGGCTTACGCTCTTATGGCCCATGCCATGGAGGAAGTCAAGAAGTTTCTAGTACCAGTAAGGAAATCCTTCTTTTGTATTTTCAGAGCAAAGAAAGGTTGGGATTTTTGCTATTGCTGAGACAATAGACATTGCTGACCAGTTTCTATGCATAATTGGAACTTAACATATATTAAATTAAGCAGTTATTTTTCATCTTTTGTGAGTTAGTCCATTCTAATTCTCAAAGCACTGCGCACAAATGGTCTTAGACTGTCCATGGGGACTTCAAAGAGTTTGGGAAAATGCCACTCTCTCTTAATTCCATTCCCCACAAATTTTTTGGAACCCCTTCATGTTTGCCTGTGATAGAACCTGAACTGTTATTGGGCCCCAAGGCTACTCTGTCTCCTTGTCTAGAGTAAGTTTTATTTTTTTATTATTTAAAAAGGATTTCTTGATCAATCATTTTATTGGGGCTCATACAACTCTTATAACAATCCATACATCAATGGTATCAAGCACATTTGTACATATGTTGCCATCATTTTCAGAACATCTTGAGCCCTTAGTTTCAACTCCTCTTTTTTCTCTGTTCCATTTTTTTTTCTTAAAATTAGTTTTATTTTTGTGGCAGTATCAGTTATCTGTTTTTAGTTTCTTGGTCCATGATACTATCTGGTCTTGTTATCTTGTTAAAGATCTAGCAAGCGGGCTGAGCCCCGGTGGCATAGTGGTTGTGCGCGGGACTGCGGCTCACTGGGACGGAAGTTCAATTCCAGCAGTGGGGCTGGGCCTCCTACTCCCACCACCGGAGAGCAGTGATGCCCAAAAAACTAAAAAAAAAAAAAAAAAAAAAAGATCTAGCAAGCTTAAATTTTTAAAAAATTTTTTTCAATCATTTTACTTGGAGCTTTTACAGCTGCCAATAACAGTCACATCAAAGTAGTATTGTACAAGTGCCACACAATCTGTTTCAATCCATTTTCTTTGTATCCTTTCTGCAACTCATTGATAACAGTTCCCCTTAAACTCAATGTGTTTTTTTGGGGCGGGGGGCATCACTGCTCTCAGGTGGTGGGAGGAGGCTGCAGTCCCGCGCACAACCATTACGCCACCGGGACTCAGCCCTAAACTCAATGTTTTGGTGCTAGTATGAAACCTAGATATTGTGGTAGGGCAGTGGCGAAGCTGGAAGCTGGATCCTTACACTCCAAGGAGTGTATTCTGTAGATTCAAGAGTTTCGGGGGAAATGGCAAGAAACCCACAGAACCCACTATTGATGGATGGCATGCTGACGTAGTGCATTCAGAGGACGCTCCTAGAGTTTCCTCTAGTGAAGTCTGATTTAGAAGAGATGTGATTATTAGAAACTTGGCTGTTCATGATTTTAAATATGTAGTGTGTAGCTTCTTTCAGACTGAGACCCAGGAAGACATGGGACAGGGCAAGTTAGCTGTCTTGTTCATTACCACCTAAATAAATTGTCTCATTCTTTGAATAAGTAGGGAGGTTTTTTTTAACTTTGTAGCAAGGCTCCATGTTTGTCAGATTAAACAGTACATGAATATTTAATGCCAAGGATGAATTAGACCTTAGAAAGAATTTGGAATATTTTTCAGCTATAATGCATCCAATATCATGTTTTTATCACTGCATCTGAAGAGGAAGTGAGGTATAATATCTTGCTTTCTTGTTAAAGCATGTGAAATGAAGGAGTTAGAACTCGATATGGTGTCAAAGGATCTGAGAATTGGTAGAGCAACAATTTATAGGCAATTTGTCCCCATAATTCTGAGCTTCAAAGATTCCATCACTATCTCAAGTTTATCTCAGCCAGCTGCCTTGCCTTCCAATTGTGTCCTTCCATCTCTGTGAAACAGCCCATGTAAAATATCCTAGAAAATTAGCCTCTGAGCTGTAAAGTTTCCCTGAGAGGATTCTCTTCACTGTTTTTGAGGTGTTAAGTTAAAGCCACCTAAGCTACTCCAAATCTGAAGGAATGCAGAGAGACTGCTCATCTCTTTAATATTGGTCTTAGAAGGGACACCTTACACAAGACTTCCATGCCAGAAGACCTTAGGGAAACATTTCTGTCAGGGAGATTTGGTTTTCTTTAGTATTGATGTGCTGTTAGAGAAATCTGAGTAGATACGAGGGGTTACCAAAGAAAATGGTTTTGTTTGTTTATTTTAAACTGTGTATTTACATTATTTTACAAAACAACCTTATCATCTTCAAAGTACTCCCTGTTAAATTTAATAACATTTGTCAAATCTTTGATTCCATTCTTGGAAACATTTTTTGGGGGTGGGTATTACTGCCCTCTGGTGATCCTGAGAGCTACCCAGCCTTGCTCCTGGAGAGCCGCCGCTGTATTTGAACCGCCAAGCCCGTGGGCAGCAGTCCCGCACTCAATCACGATGACATCGGGGCTCAAACTCATTTGTTCGGATGGCTGACAGCATCTCCCTCACTTGTCCTTAACCTCTTCGACATTGTCAAATTGCTATTCTTTTATGTTTGTTGTATTCATTCAAGGAAACAAAAAGAAATACCAGGGGGCGAGGTTGGGAGAATAAGGTGTGTGGGGCAAGAGAGGCATGCTGTTTTCTTTGTTTTTGTTTTGTTTGTTTGTTTTTGCCCCAAACTGGAATATTGAGATGGCTAACTGAGCATCTTCATGATGGCAAAAACGGTTCCCTGGCTGCCACAGTCAGGTGTGTGTGAGGAAGAGAGAGTGAAGAGGAGAGGAGAGGTTGAGGGAGAGGAACTATGGTATCTATTTTCATATATTGTGGGGTTTCTTTTTTTTTTTTTTTTTGCTGCCCTCTGGTGGTCGTGGGAGCTACCCAACGCGCTCCTGAGAGCCTCTGCTGGTTTTGAACCGCCAAGCTCGCGGGGCTCAGCCCTTTATTATTTTATTGGGAGGGTAACCAATTTTAAGATTTAAAATCCATCAACTAATTGTATTAAGCACACTTGTACATATGCTGCCATCAACATTTACAAAATATTTTCTTTCTACCTGAGTCTTTGGTACCTTTTCCCCTCCCACTTTTGTAAATGCTTTTTCAACTTATTATTGTTAACCTTGATTTTTTTGTCATTAGTAATGCAATCTTTTAAGAACCCAAGTTCAATTAATAGACTGGACTGGTAGAATGAACTCCAAATGTACTGTTGACTCTGTTCAGTAAGTTGACACAGGTCCAGAACAAGGAGGATTATCATCAATTGACAGTCAACCTTTTATGAAACAAGAAAACCACTCATACACTAGTTTCCCAAGCAAAGCAGGAGGAAAGTGTTTGTGGGCACACATACTGGGAAAGGTCTGCTCCGTGGTGGGTTTTTTGGGGGGGCAGGGGAGGGTACCCCCTTGTAACCTGGTCTTGGTTACCTGCTTCTCTAATGTAAGTCTCCAGCAGCAGTGATGTGTAGGGAGAGGTGGAGAGTTGAGGGAGACAGCTGACTCTGTAATGACTCATGTTGGATGCCATGGAGTACACAACTTCCTTGTTTATGACAGAACTAAATGCTGCATTGCCCTGTGCCGTCTCACAGTTGTTGCTGTATTTGAGCTCGCTGTTGCAACCACTGTGTCAGTATATCTAGTTGAAGATATTCCTCTGGAAAAAAAAATGATGTTCCTCTGAGGAGCTCATAATCTATGAGGAAGATAAACAAAAAATTCTCCATAATGTCATAAGGGATTGGGCAGAGATTATTAGATATGCTGTAAGATAGAGAAAGGCTTGGTTAGAAAGGCATCAAGAGAAACTTTTTAATAAGGTATTAACACAGGTGACTTGTAAGGGTAAGTTAGTGACCCTCAGGAGGGCAATAGAAACAATGTAGGCTAATGATTCAGAGCCTAGGTTTTTGGAGACAAGTGTGGGTTTACAGCTGTAGTCTGCCATTTAACTACTCTGTATCCTTGAACTGGCTGCTTTATATTTCCCTCAATGTGTTTTCTTAGCAGTATAGATGGAGAGATCCAAGTAAATTTTATTAAATAATATTCAGTACACAGAGCTTAGTTAACAATCGTGGCTTTTATTATTCCAGGATGAGGAATGTATTTGTGAAGAATGGATGTATTGATGATAAGTTGTCTTCCTGACTGAGCTACAAATGGCTCAGCCTGGCTTGATAGGAGGCTGTCTCTGGGGGAGAATAGAGAAGTGCTCTGGAGACAGAACTTCATTTGACTAAAGAGAGGCATGCTATTAAGACTGTCCTCAAAGAAGGTGGCATGTAAGACATCATTTGATTTCATCAGGGCTTTGAAAGCTGGCATTAGCATTTGAGGCTCATGTGGATGTTCTTGGCAGAAAGTGGAGGTGCTATAAAACATACCTTATTATTCTCATTCCTAGGATATGATGGATGATATTTGCCAGGAACAGTTTCTTGAGCTGTCTTACTTGAATGGAGTCCCTGAACCCACTCGTGGACGTGGGGTACCAGTAAGAGGCCGTGGAGCTGCACCTCCCCCCCCTCCTGTTCCCAGGTAAAAATAGAGAGCGCAACGGCTAGAAATGGGAGAGAAATTGGTGCTTTTCTCTTTCCTCTGTCTTGGTATTTTTAGCTGCAGTTTCAGAGGGAATCTCCGTATTGGGTGGGATTGTAGATCTTGGATTCCTGAGTTAGAACCACATGTAGTCATGCTGAAATTTTTGGTCTTTTAATCTTAGAAAGTGCTTTAATTTTTTTTTGGGGGGGGGGGCGCATCACTGCTTTCCGGTGGTGGGAGTAGGAGGCCCAGCCCCACTGCTGGAATTGAACCTCCGTCCCAGTGGGCTGCAGTCCCGTGCACAACGACTATGTCACTGGGGCTCAACCCCAGTGCTATCATTTTTAAATGATCTCTGGCTTTAGAATGGTACCTTTGTGATAGTCTGTTAGGATGACTCCAGGATCTGCTTTTTGGGGTTTTTTTTGGCATCACTGCCCTCTGCAGACTCCAGGATCTGAGAGACTTCTTCTCATGTGGGTCCTTTACCCACGTATGCACTCTTCTAGTCTAGTCAAGTCATCATAAATCTCCCTAGCTCAGGAATTTGAAAATGAATCTAACTTGAAAGATACCTATCTAAAAAGTTTCCTTAAAAACAAAATTTTTGTTTGTTTGTTTCAGAGGCCGAGGTGTTGGACCACCTCGGGGGGCTTTGGTGCGTGGTACACCTGTGAGAGGAACCATCACCAGAGGTACCACTGTGACCCGAGGAGTGCCGCCTCCACCTACTGTGAGGGGTGCCCCAACACCAAGAGCCCGGACAGCGGGCATCCAGAGAATACCGCTGCCTCCACCCCCTGCACCAGAAACCTATGAAGAATATGTAAGAATGGGAACATGGTGCTATTTATTTCCCCATACCTAGAAAGTTACCAGTGGAATTTGGGTCATAGTGGTTGGTAGTAAGTTGCAGGAACTGCATGTATGATTTGGAATCTGCTCATTTCTAGCCATTTTGAAACGGTTTTGACATTCTGGGCATGACTTCTTACTTGTGAGTAGGTAAAACAGGAAGTAAGTTGCTTGCCCTAATGTGCAAGTATACTAAAAAGCATCCTGCTACCTGTGCGGATAATACTAAAGCTCAGTATTAGGTTATGAAATTTCTTTGTTTTTAAGTAACCCTGACTCCTAATTATTCCACAGTGGATGTTTAAAACATTTTGGAGGGCTTTTGTTTTGCTTTGTTTTGTTTTTGTTAATCCAGAAAATTGCTATACCAGATGCATTTGCCTTCTCTGCACTCCGTGACTCCTTCGATCTCACTGTTTTTGTTCTAGGGGTATGATGACACATACGCAGAACAGAGTTATGAAGGCTACGAAGGCTACTATAGCCATAGCCAAGGGTGAGTCAAACAAATTACTGTTTCGTGTCTTAGTGAAAGATGGGGAGGGATTTGGAGAAACAGTGATTGAAGCAGCACACATCTTAAGAAGCTATCTTTTGGGCTGAGCCCTGGTGGCGTAGTGGTTGTGTGCGGGACTGCGGCCCACTGGGGCGGAGGTTCAATTCCAGCAGCGGGGCTGCGCCTCCTACTCCCACCACCAGAGAGCAGTGATGCCAAAAAAACAAACAAACAAAGAAGCTATCTTTTGAGGGTATCTCCCCTGCTTTTGACCTTTTAGAGGGCTGAAAGTTTGTATAACTTTGGATATTAAATTATAGCCTAGACTGCAACTAGCAGATGAAAAATTACTGATACATATTCATACATGGAAACAAAGGAAAATGCCTTTAGATAATTCTACAGTGGAGATATGGCAGTTCTCCAAGTACTGAGTCATACATGCATGTGTATGTACACCTATTAAGATTAGGTTTGGGCTGAGCCCTGGTGGCATAGTGGTTGTGCGCGGGACTGCGGCCCACTGGGACGGAGGTTCAATTTCAGCGGTGGGGCTGGGCCTCCTACTCCCACCGCCGGAGAGTAGTGATGCCCCCCCCCCCGAAAAAAAAAGATTAGGTTTGAATTTTATCTTTTTTAATTACCTGGTACCCATTTTCTTTAGTATGGCTTTCATAATTTTTATGTCAATTTAATACATGTTCATGATTTTTTTTAGAATGTCAAATATAAATTTTCTTTTTAAATCGTTTTATTGGGGACTCGTACAACTCTTATCACAATTAATACATCCATTCATTGTGTCGAGCATGTTTGTACATTTGTTGCCATCATCATTTTCAAAACATTTTCTTTCTACTTGAGCCCTTAGTATCAGCTCCTCATCTCCCCCTCCCCCAACCCTTGATAGTTTATAAATTATTATTTTTTGTTTTGGGGGCATCACTACCCTCTGGTGGTGGGAGTAGGAGGCCCAGCCTTGCTGCTGGATTTGAACCTCCAACCCAGTGGGCCGCAGTCCCGCGCACAACCACTACACCACCAGGACTCAGCCAAATTATTAGTTTTTCATGTCTTACCCTGACCAAGGTCTCCCTTCACCCATTTTTTGATTGTCTGTCCCCCAGGGAGCTGTTAAATGTAGGTCATTGTGATTGGTCCCTTGTTTCTCCCTCACACTCCCCTTCACCTCTTCGTATCACTACTCTCGTACTGGTCCTATCCTGGATTCCCTATGTTTCCAGCTTTTATCTGTACCCATGTACATGCTTTGGTCTAGTCGGATTTGTAAGGTAGAATTGGGGTCATGATAATGGGGAGGGGGAGAATAAAACATCAGAGAACTAGAGGAAAGTAGTTTGTTGGTGTTTGGCAATACTGTATAGTTTGCAAAGGAAGCATTTTCCTATCCCATTCACACAGAAGATGTGGACGCATTTGGGAGGAAGGTTAAACTAAAACATTTATTCTTTAGCTTTCTAATGCCTTGTCTTTGGCTTTCAGAGACTCAGAATATTATGACTATGGACATGGGGAGGTTCAAGATTCTTATGAAGCTTATGGTATGTTTTAATTTCTATGTTGGGGTAGAATTTGCAAGTAAGTGCCTGGGAGGATGCTGAAAACTGGATTACTGAGAATTACACCTAAGAAGAAACTTTTAACCAGCACCAGGTGGTCCCAGCTACAGATGTTAATGGAAGTCCTATTTAACTTTTGTGTGTGGTAGCTTTAAAGAGGGACTATTTATTCTTGTGTTATTCCTCTTGAAAGGCTAGGTAGATATCTTAGACCAGGGCTCAGGCCCATCCCTTTCTGGTAGGAAACTAATGCCATTGAGTTGGTTATGATTTATAGCAAACTGCTGGTCATAGATCCCCCATGAGGTTTCCAAGGCTGTAAATCTTTCCAGAATCAGACTGTCAGTACTGTCTCCTTCAGATGGCTGGTGGGTTCAAATCCCTGACCTTTGGGTTAGTAGTCAAGGACTTTAACCTGTATGTCACCAAAATTCTTTTTTCTGGTTGGAACAACAAAGTCTTTGAAGCTGATATATATTTATACACACACACACTCCCTTAATATATATATTAAGCGTTTTTTTCCCGTCTTACTTTGGCCCAGAAAACCTGGTTCTAGGTTATTGCTACTGACACCAATGCCACATTGATAATCAGCTTAATTATATCTCTATTGTTTTACCCAACCTCAGTTTTTTGTTTTTTTGGTGGCATCACTGCAGCCTCAGTTTTTACAAAGAGGAGTTCATCAAAAAGAATCTCACTGTAGATGAAATGCCAGCTAACAAGGACGTAGGTGGACAAGAGTAATTCTTAGAATCTGATCAGTCCTTGCTTCAAGTCAGGGCTGTACCAGCACTAAACTCCTTACTGATTTGGAGTCTTCACAACCCAGTCCTTAATCCCAAGAGAGCTTAGATTCTGGAATGACAGTAGAACCAAACTGTCTTCGCTGAGGTTTGGTTAGAAACACATTGCTCAAGAATGGCCTCAAGAACCAATTATGACTCCATGTTAATGGGCCCCAGAGGGAATGCCATGTGGCATTGGGTGAATGCAGAAAGAAGAGCCTTTTAAATGGAAGGTATTTTCAGCATACCTGAGAGAATTCCAGAGAGTCCTTGGCAAGGAGCTTGACAATTGATGGTGGTTCCTCTTAAAGCCCTCAAAAATTTTGACAGTATCTCCTTACCTTTAGCTGAAAGGGGGGAGCCCAGCCCTTAGGACTACTCACAGAGAGGCAAATTGAGTTCAATTTTTCCAATCAGCTACTTGCCCAAGGCAACAATTTTTACCAGTTTTAAATGGTACCGGACAGTTGCCATCAATAAGACTGTACCGTTTTGTTTTTTTTTCTCATATG
This sequence comes from Nesogale talazaci, assembly GCA_004026705.1. Lineage (NCBI taxonomy): Eukaryota > Metazoa > Chordata > Mammalia > Afrosoricida > Tenrecidae > Nesogale > Nesogale talazaci. The sequence goes on from PVJH01010875.1 coordinate 23,116, forward strand.
CCCTTATTTAGCAAGAGGGTGGTTCTCTTCGTGGGCAAGACAGCACAATGGGCCTTCTGTGGCCTTGACTAAATTACATTTCTGTTTTGCCAGAGGAAAAAACTAAACTGAAAGAGGTAGACTCGTCATTGCTCCTTGGGGAATGTTGCCTCTGTTATTAATCTTTCTATCTGCTAACTCTCCCCACCCCACTCCCAGCTCTCTGATCTCTGCTGTTATTAAGAACAGAATAGGAAAATAGACTGTCTTCCTGGTACTATGAAATCATTTGGAAAGTGATGGGTGAAATAATAATAATAATAATATGTAAATGTGTATATCTTTTAGGCTAGAGGTATAATCAGCTCAGTTCTGGGTACCTTGAGATCCATACAGACATTTTAGACTTAATGGTTTTCGGGGCTAGGTGTTTGTGAATGCTGGGGCAGTTGGGTGCAGTAAACTTTAGGGATAAGTTTGCATAGGTAAAGCAAGCAAGAAAAGTAAACTTATAGACACAACTCATTTTCACAAGATGCCAGCTCTAGAAATAAGTATCATTTTCCCAATTGTGCCCTGTTACAAAGGGGAACCAACCATATGAGGATATCACCTGAGGTCTTCTGGCTTCTGTGGGTTGGCACTAAACATGAGAAAGAGGTCAGTGAGTTCACTACTATAAATCACTCACCTGAACTTGAAAATTTACACCAGTTCTCACTTCTCCCAGAGGGCCAGTGGAGATTCTCCACCAGACAGCCCGACTTGCTGCATGGAAAGGGACTTCCTGCTTCCAATTGAGATTATTGCCTCCCTCATTTTCTCAAGCAAGTTGTTGAGTTTATCTAGGGTGGGGATAGAGTACAAATCAAGTTGCCTGTGGCAAGACCATCGCCGAAGATTACTCCAGATTAAATTTTAGACCTTAAAAAAAAGACAAAAACACACTGGTCCTTTGTGTCCATCCACTGAATGCTGTAGTTTGGAAAGGAAGAACAAGCAGATTAGACAGCAATAAACCCACTAGGGAGGTGACTCAGTATTGGAGAGAAAGCCACCTGGGTTCTAGGTCACATGGTAAAAATCATCAACATTGCCTTCTCTCCAAAATTGATGGAACATAGGGAGCCTGGGTGGCTCAGTGGTGAACCTGCTCCCCAGCTAGACCTAAAGATTGGTGATTTGAACCCACCCACTGCTTCCGAGTGAGAGGGATTACATATTTACAACCTAATCAACCCTCGGAGCAGTTGCACTCTGTCACATGGGGTCACGATGAGTCAGAAATTTGACTGGATGCCATCTAACAACATCTGGTGACATAGCATTGGTGATCCCACTGGCATATCGTTTATAAACTGTTCTTGCTTTTTCCACAGGCCAAGATGACTGGAATGGGACCAGGCCGTCACTGAAGGCCCCTCCAGCTAGGCCAGTGAAGGGAGCATACAGAGAGCACCCATATGGACGTTATTAAAAACAAACATGAGGGGAAAATAACAGTTATGAGCAAAGTTGTTACTGATTTCTTGTATCTCCCAGGATTCCTGTTGCTTTACCCACAACAGACAAGTAATTGTCTACGTGTTTTTCTTCGTGGTCCCCTTCTTCTTACCCCTTATTCCATTCTTACTCTGCATTCTGGCTTCTGTATGTAGTATTTTAAAATGAGTTAAAATAGATTTAGGAATATTGAATTAATTTTTTTAAGTGTGTAGATGCTTTTTTCTTTGTTGTTTAAATATAAACAAGTGTACCTTTTATAATTAAAATAAAAGTTGAGTTAAAAAAAAAACAAAAAACAAAAACAAAAGCCACAAACCTGTTAGTTTCAAAAGTGACATTGCTTGCTTAAAGGTTCTGAAGTTAAGGCTTGTTGACTTTCTCTTAGTTTTGATTTGAGGCATCCCGTAAAGTTGTAGTTGCAGAATCCCAAACTAGGCTACATTTCAAAATTCAGGGCTGTTTAAGGTTTAAAATCACAAACGTTAACGGCAGTAGGTGCCACCATGTAAAAGTGAGCTCAGATGTCTCTAAAAATGTTTCCTTTAAAAACACATGGCGGTTGAATGCTTAAGGTTAAATTATAATATGAAAGATCCTCATGAATTAAATAGTTGATTCAATTTTTAATATTAACTGATTTAAAAACAACAAAATTAGGTTTGTAAAACTGAATATTTCCTTATGTGGGTTTTGAAATCTAGCCCCAGACATACAGTGTTGAGAGATACTTAGGGGTGGGAGTGGAGTTGCTTTTTAAGAGGCTGATTTGAGGGTGTGGGGGCTGGCCACTGGGATTGCATTTGATGTAGAGCTTTATAACAAGGAACAGCCTTTGAGGTATAATACTAATAATTAAATTTCAGTATTTAAAAACAAAAGGCAAAGTATTGAGTCCACTTGAGATTCTACACTCCATAAAAGGCTCACCTGGACACGGGGCCAGAAGCTAATGATTTCCCTAAGTTGACGGTTGTCAATATTGCACTGTTCCTCAAGGTAGCTAGTTAAGTATGTCTCAACACTAGCATGATATAAAAAGGGACACTGCAGCTGAATGAAAAGGCATCAAAATCCACTTTGTACATAAGTTAAAGTCCTAATTGGATTTGTACTGTCCTCCCATTTTGTTCTTGGAAGATTAAATGCTACATGTGTAAGTCTGCCTAAATAGGTAGCTTAAACTTATGTCAAAATGTCTGCAGCAGTTTGTCAATAAAGTTTAGTCCTTTTTTAATCAAAGTAAATGTGATGAATTGTCATTTTTTTGGGTGGACAATAAAATAGTTTTCTCTTTCAAATAAACTTAAATTAATTCTAAAGTTAATGGGCTTGTTAAAAGTTGGAGGCATCTTAAAAATGGTGGTGGGGGATTTTATTTTTTTAAGTTTACAAAAAAAAGTTTATGGAGTTGTTAAGTTTTAGTTTCAAAATAGCCAAAGCTTTTTCACCCCCTGGAAGTTGTTGAAAAAAATTTTACCCAATCCTGTCACAAGCCTTGATTTCTGGAGAGAGCCCAGCTGAGCCAAAACTTGGCTTGGTTACCTTGCACAAGTATCAGTATTTAAAATACTGCACCCCTAACTTAAAACCATCCGTGGAGACCCTAAAGAGTGATGCCAAGTAACCTCTTGAGAGCTTGGAAAGGAGTGGGTGACACCTGCCCTTAGAAAGGATAATTTGGCAAACCCCAGGTGCTACTAAGCATTTCCTATCCAGTCCTAGAAGTGCCGCTAATAGCTAGACTGGACGGGGTCAGGACCTGATGTGATCGGCTGCTTCTGATGTCCCTCCTAACAGGCTAAGAGAGGAAATGCTGGAACGGGTTGGCTCTGTTTCTACTTGATGTTAATTCTCCAGGTTTCATGCCTTCCCAAAGAGCCGCCTAAACTGCTCGGGGGTGAAAAATCCTCTTGTATGAAATGCCAAGCTGCCTGCAGCAGTGCATGATGGACATTTTTTTTCTTTTCTTTTTAAAACACACCAACAAAACATTGTATTTGTAGATTGTGATAAAGTGTAAATGACTGAATTTTCAACCATGGTTTGAAGTCAGCTTTCAGGGCATTATGTCTTGTTTTGATGAAAAGAGATCACTCTATACCCCCCTTTTTAAAGGAAAATTATCGCAAGAGAATCAGGATGTGTAAAGCTAACATGCATCGCAAAAAGCCAAAGGTAACCTAAATGTCTGATTTTAATAGCACATATTTCTCTTTTACATAAACTGTGACAGCAACTTGCATAAACAATTCTTTAGCTGTTAATTTTAATGTTAAAACTTTGCAAAACATGTTTAATAAAAATAGCTGTAAAAAGAAAAACCATATGCTGCCGCATAAATTAGCCATAACTCTTAATAATCCTGCCCATCACGAGTGAACTGTAATGTAACCTGGGCACAAAGTCTGACATCTTAAATGCCACATTGTAAAATTTCAATGACTGTAGACTAGACTTCCTGCTGCTCCCCAAAGTAAAGCTTTCTGCTCAGCTATTTTAAAATGTATGAGGATGAACCCCTATAGGTCCCCATATTTATATTCACAATGAAATGTTACTTAAAATTCCTTTAAAGTTGCATGTTTCTCTCCTGTAATGTGTAAACTGCATGCAGGATCTCTATCTTTTATTTCATATGTCTTTAAAACTTCCTCTTCAAAAGGGTGATTGCTTATGTCTCCATTTGCAGGTGATTGAAAACTCCTGAGGCATTTCCTGGGCCGGATGGACAGTGAAGACCCTTACCAGGTATGTCGAAGTGGCTTTCTACCACTGATGTGGGACTTTTATCAGACCTGTACAGCAGTTGACACCTAAAGGTGGTCGTGAACTCTTCTCTCAGTCATTCATATCATATTTACAACCCAACTTTACTTCTGGCTTGGTTTATGTAGCCGCCTATTAAGTTTGCTTCTCATAGTTGATAAATCCAGGGAATGTCTGCTTAGCATCTATTGGTTTTCATTATTATTTAGCATGTCAATGCTTTATTTAGTTTATTGGTTTTAACTTGTGTGTAGACCCTTACTCCTGGCTGTTGGGAGTGCAATATGCTATTATAAAAAACTCCAGGTTAGGGGCTGAGCCCTGGTGGCGTAAGTGGTTGAGTGCGGGACTGTGCTGGGTAGCTCCCACGACCACCAGAAGGTAGTGATGCCCTCCCCCCCCCCAAAAAAAAAAACAAACCAAAAAGCAAACTCTGGGTTAGGGGTGATTGGGAATTATCAAAAATCTAACAACAGAACCAGCGTATGGCCTAGCAGTGGAACTGCTAGATAGACGTGAAAGCAGACTCAGGTTTTTGTACATTAGTGTTCATTCATAACATTATTCACAGCTGGGAAGTGATAGCAACATGGGATGTGATACATACAATGGGATTCTAATCAGTGGGAGAAATGAACTCATACATAGTGTACAGTATAGGTGAGACCTGAGGGCAGTATATAAAAAACCAATCATGGCAAATATTTTTAGTGATTACCAATAGGATGTGGGAAGATTAGTAGTGATTGAAGAATCACATTATTGATAGTGCTGTTCGTTCCACTTATTGTAATTGTTCTTAGTAAATTGTACACCAGTTAAAAATAGGATATATACTATATTTGCAACAGATGGCAACAAAATGTAGCTGCTAAGACTGCTTATTTTACAGCCAAACTCTTCGTGGAACTTGGTACCTTGCTTTGGAGTTTGAGAATCAGTAGTTTAATTGCCAAACCTAGTTAATGGACCAAAGTGTTTGGTGCTTCTGTTCTACCTCCCGGCTCATTGTGTAGGGCATGAGGTCTTCATAACTTGTAAGTGGCTGCCCAGGGCACCACAACTGGTGAATTAGGTGATTAGTTCGCTGTAAAAAATGAAGAATGAGGGGCTGAGCCCCGGTGGCGTAGTGGTTGTGCGCGGGACTGCGGCCCACTGGGACGGAGGTTCAATTCCAGCAGTGGGGCTGGGCCTCCTACTCCCACCACCGGAGAGCCGTGATGCCCCAAAAACAAAAAAAAATGAAGAATGAGAGTCGGCAATAGAATATGAGCTGTGTGACTAGATAGCTCCATGAACAACTGATTAAAAGGGTGAGAAATGGAGACCAGACTCTCAGTTCCCTGGAGCTAGGGAGGGATTGTATACACCTTCCTGAGAACTCAGACTCAGGAAAAGCATTGAATCATTCTTCCTGAGAGGTATGAACGATTACCTGAGGTCATCTTTAAACCTTAACCCCCCTGAAGCCGCCTTAACACTGAACAGTAGGGCTGAGTCCCGGTGGCGTAGTGGTTGTGCGCGGGACTGCGGCCCACTGGGACGGAGGTTCAATTCCAGCAATGGGGCTGGGCCTCCTACTCCCACCACTGGAGAGCAGTGATGCCCAAAACAAAAACAAAAAAAACTGAACAGTAGTTTAACTTGTAAAAATGGGCCTACCAGGCTGAGCCCTGGTGGCGTAGTGGTTGTGTGTGGGACTGCGGCCCACAGGGTTGATGGTTCGAATCTAGCAGTACCTCTCCAGGAGCAAGGCTGGGCTTCCTACTCCCACCACAGAGCAGTGAGGCCACAAAACAACAGCAACAAAAATTGGCCTACCTTTAGCATTAGGCATTTTTTTTTAAACTGTATGAAATCAAAGCTATAGGGACCTTAGGAGACATTGAACTTATGTTGGTGAGGATAAGAATGGTTGCACCACTTGAACATGATCAGTGCCAACAAATGGTACCTGTAGGAACTCTAAAGAGGGAGGTTTTCTGTGTGCGAGCTTTGGAGGAGAGACTTTGTCTCTTGAACTTGACACCTGGTTGAGCATATGGCATGGCCTTTCCCCTTAACTGCTTACATGCTTTACTGTTCTCTTACCTTCGAGAGTTGACACTGTACACCAATCCTGCCTAATAAATATAATGAAGACAATCACCTCCAAGTGGGATTATTGTCTGTTTAGTGACTTCAAATAAGCTAGTTTCCTTCCCGCGAGCTCTGGTGGTGTAGTGGTCATGGGTTGGTCTCTGACCCACTTGGTCTGTCTGCACCCGCAGCTCCCTGGGAGAAAGACTGCACTCTCACTCCTGGAAACCGGAACCCCTGGCGCGTTCCTATGAGTCCGCATTGACTTGAACATTCCTCTTTCAGGATTTTATTTTCGTAACTTGGAAAGGTGGTGGTGATAATGTACACCTCATATTGGTTGACTGACAGGAGGAAAGTCATAAATATAGCTAGGATTTCAGGTCACACATGCACACTTTTATTGCAAACAAAAGGTACATAAATATATCTGACCACTGCATAGCTACAAACAAATTTAGTAATTTGCAGGCTTTTTAGGTCCCTTCAAAAAGTTACTTTTTGAGCTCTTGGGAAAAAAATTATTGACGTTAGGACTAACATCAAATTTTTAACAAAAGTCATCCATTTTCCCAAATTATTGAAGTTTGTAGCAAGTTTATAGAATGTTGCCCACATGACAACAGTTTTCAAATGGATCAAGTGTTTAAAGATCAGGAAGGTCTCAAAGATGAATGAAGAAAGGAAAAATGGTCAGCTTTAATAAGTCAAGTAAGTCCTGAAATTTGTGGGGAAACTCTGGAATTAGCTTTGAAGAAACAACTAGTGAAGTTGGGAACTCACATGATCTTGCATTTTTGAATTGTCACATCAACTGTTCAGCACAATGTCAGTAGCATTGCTCAGAGACCAGCTGACTCCAAAAGCTGACCTTTCTACCCTTCAAAGAAAAACAAAGATAGTGCATTTTACAAAAGGAGTTGCAACCGGACAGGTCTTAAATACATCAATGTGATCCAAAGGGCCAGTTAAATTCAAGGTCGGTCAGCCAGTTCAGAAGGGGATGGGGATTTTCTGGTAATTCTGAAAGCGTTAATCTGCATAGGTTTTTCTCCAATTACACTGGTTGTAATTGTGGACTTAGTAGTAAATTGTTTTACGAAAATGGGGAAATAGCAGTACAGTTGTACTGAAGATTTTCCCCCCATCGCAACCATGTATCCGCGGAGTCTTCAAGTGAAGTAAGGACTGTCCTAGGGAAACCCAGTTTACTTTCCTGTTATTGCCCCTTCAGGCTTCCCAAACTCCATAGGCAGTGAAAGGGATACAATTCAAGTCCCTCAATTCAGCTTGGTATAAATCAATGCACAGTACGTTTGGGGAAATGGAGGCTCTGTCAAGAAAGGGTAACTTCGGGCTGAACCCCGGTGGTGTAAGTGGTTGGGTGTGGGACTGCAGCCTGCGGGCTTGGCGGTTCAAATCTAGCAGTGGCTCTCAGGAGCGGCACTGGATGGCGCCCACAACCACCAGAGGCAGTGATGCACCGACTCCCCCCCCCCCCCCCCCAAAAAAAAAAAAAGAAAAAGAAAGGGTAGCGTCATGATATATTTTTTAACAGAATGAGTTGCAACTAGACAGGTCTTGAATATATCAATATGATCCAAAGAGTATAGTCCAATGAATGCTAAGACTTCTGCAGTCTGCTTTTTTTATTATTAAATAAAGCTTGCTGTGGTTTTGTTGTAAGTTTTTCTTTATAGAGGAACCCTAGTGGCATTCTCATGTAAGCATTGTATTATTAGCCATAAGGTTTCAAACCTAACAGCACTCCCAGAGAAAGAGGAGCCTAACTACTTCATAAAAGATTGACAACTTTAGAAACTACTATAAACTCGAGTAGCAGCTGAGGCACCTAATTTTACCACAAAAACAGCATTTTAAAATGTGCAGGAAAAACTCGACTTATATGCGAGTATATACGATATGTAGAGTCACCCAGGTCAGAATTTACTCAGCATTGGGCAGTGGAGTATATTTGTATGTGTGTGGGTCCATGCAGTTCTTATGCCGCATACCCAGTAAAAGTTAGTCTTCTTTTCCTGGTGTTTGGGGCCCTCGAGTCGGTTCCCAGCCCTGGCAGCCCTGTGCACAAGAGGATAAAACACGGCCCTGCACCCTTATCACAATAGTTTTTGAGCCCTTGGTTGTAGTCCTTGTGTCAATCCATCTTGCTGAGGGCCTTCCTCTTTTCCACTGCCTCCCTACCCCCAAGCATGGTGTGCCTCGAGGACTGACAACTTGATCAGATTATGTGAAGTCTTGCTCTAAGGAACACTGGTGGTATTTCTTCCAATACAGATCGGTTTGTCCTTTTAGGTGTCCCTGTTATGTCTCCATTACCACAATTCAAATGCATCGATTCTTTGGTCTTCCTTAGTCAATATCCAGCTTTCACATGAAAATGAAGCCGTTGAAGTTAGCGTGTTGGGGTCAGGTCTATCTCTTAACCCTCAAAGATGACCTAAAACAGAGGTCGGCAAACCCTTGAGACCCAAGAGCCAATCCTATCCCTCCTAACAACTTTAGCATCACTCAAGAGCCTTCAATATATTTTTCCAAACAAATGAAATCACAGTGATCTGAAATCATAAGCTTCAAATGTTTTCAATGTGACTTCAGAGCCACATGTTCACACTGAGTGAGCCGCATGGGGATCTCAAGCCCCAGTTTGCCAACCACTAGCCTATTGCCACGCATCTCTTAACTGCTGCTGCTTTAAGCATTGACTGTTATAAGGCAAGATCATGATGTTACTTAATTGAACCAGTTGTGGGGATTTTGGTCTATTTTACATTGAATACTAGTGATCTATACTGAAAGCTCCAGATCTTCATTGGCCAAGTGCTTAAAAGTCCTCTTCCCTTCAATCCTGATGCTGCATTTTTCATATGATCCAGCTTCTCATCTGCTTAGCATAAAGATTTAAGTATGGTGAGAGGGTACAACCCTGACGTGCACCTTTCCTGATTGTGCCGTTAGCAGCCCAACAGATAGCCACTATGCCACCAAGACTCTGTACCTGTCCTGGTTTTAAACCTTGTAGTTTAAACAACCTTGTTCCCTTCTTAGAGCTGCCTTTTTGATCCATGTACAGTTTTTTTCTTTTTTTTTTCCATGTACAAATTTTGCATGAGCATGAAGTATTCTGGAATTACCGTTCTTTTCAAGGCTATCCAGTTTGCCTTTGCGTAGGCCATAAAACACAAGTAAACATCTTTCTGGTATTCTCTACTTTGAGTCAATAGTCATTTGACATCAGCAGTGATATCCCTTGTTCTAAGTCCTTTTATGAATCCAGCCTGAACATTTGACAGTTTCTGTCAGTGTGTATTGCTGCAATTGCTTTTGGTTGGTCTTAAGCAAAATGTTATTTGCATGGGATACCAATGACCCTGTTCTATACTTTGAACTCTCTGTTGGATCACCTTTCTTTTTTGGAATGGGTGCAAACATGGATCTCTTCCAGTCGGTTGGCCAAGTAGCAGTCTTCGAAATTTCCTGGCATAAGACTGAATGTGTCCAGTGCTTCATCGGCTTGTGGAAACATTTCAATTGATATTCCATCAATTCCTGGATAATGCTTTCAATGTCCTTTGAGCTTTCTTTAGCACACTGGTTCAAGCCTTTATGCTATTTGAAGGCATTAAGGAAATAGCTGATTGATGTGTCCTTCTGTTACGGTTCAGGGGGCACTGAGGAGAAGAGATACATCTGGATAGGGAAGAGGTACTTAAAGCCTTTATGGGAAGGTTGTTTCAAGTTTGCCTCTCAGATCTGGATGATCTTGAGACATTAGGCAGTGTAATTCTGGCTACGTGAGAACCCATGTAGTCCTAATGCTACATGAATGACTTTAAATTTTAGAGTTAAGTTTCTGCATGCAGAGAATTTAGTCTCAGTTCTTTCTAGGGTAGTCTTAAGAACAAAGGCAGGAATTTGGGGAGACATTTTTCTATTTGGTTTATGATTTTTGAGTAGAAAGGTCTCAGCATTTACAGACCCCAGGTCTGCCAGTGATCTCCCTTCCCTGGGTATGTTCTCTATAGCTATTGCTACCTGAAATATTTTATTATATTTGTTGTAAACCTCCTTAATGTTGCAACCCTTTAATATGGCTCCTCGTGTTGTGGTGACCCCCAACCATAAAATTATTTTCATTGCTATTTCATAACTAATTTTACTACTGTTAAGAATCAGGTGACTGCTGTAAAAGGATTGTTCGTTCAATTCCCCCGAAGGGGCCTTGACCCACGGGTTGAGAACCACTGCTTTAGAGCCAAGCACGGAAGGGCATCATTCCCAGCTCTGCTTCATCTTCCTTATCCTTTGTTACCTCAGACAAAAATAACCCTCTTATCCCTCTCAGTGTCGCTTTAGTCATCAAATGAAGTTGATGGTGTAAAGCCCACCCACTGCCATCCCCTAATTCAGACGCAGAGTATCTTTCTCCCTGAGAGCAGCTGATGGGTTTGAACCACTGAATTTGAGCTTAGAAGCCCAACCCATTATACTTCCAGGGCCTCAAAGGTGATCGTAACTGCCAACATTTATCATTATGTGATAGGTAATCAAAGCACTTAATAAGGATTATCTCATTTCTTTTCCACCGTTTTAAAAATTGGGGCGAGGTTTTAAAAAAATAAGTCATCTTGGGGCTGAGCCCCGGTGGTGTAGTGGTTGAGTGCAGGACTGCGGCCCATGGGCTTGGCGGTTCAAATCCAGCAGCAGCTCTCCAGGAGCAAGGCTGGATAGCTCCCACAACCACCAGAGGACAGTGGTGCCCCCCCCCCAAAAAAAAATTAAATTGAAAAAGTCATTTTAGGGTAACTATAATACAGTAGGTTTTGCTATGTTCGTAGTGTAGTATGACCATCTCACTCCCTGGTATGGAGTCAGTTCTGACTCACAGCATCCTTATAGGATGGAGTAGAACTACCCCTTCGGGCTTCTGAAGTTCTAAATCTTCATTTGAGCAGAAAGCCTCATCCTTCTCCCACAGACACCTGGTGTGTTCCAACTATTGACCTAACAACAACTCAGTGGGTGGTAGGGTACATCACCAGTGTTTCTCTGCAGCTGTAACCACTGGATAATTCTCGACCGATTCCAGCTTGGAGCCCTGGAAGTCTTAATAATCACCTCCAAATGGACCCTTGCATACTAATCTACTTTGTTTCAATGGATATGGATATTTTGTTTCAGGAGAAACAAAAATACGGTTTTTTTAATTTTTTTGGGGGGGCATCACTGCCCCTGGTGGTCGTGGGCGCTACCCAGTGCTGCTCCTGAGAGCCACCACTGGATTTGAACCGTCAAGCCTAAGGGCCACAGTCCCGCACTCAACCACTTACACCACCGGGGCTCAGCAGATTTTTAAAATTTTTAAATACTATTTTAGTATCAATATGTATAGCCCATATAGCCACCAGTTTGTAGCATCTGTTTGACTGCTATTCATATAAGCTAAAGGGCATTTAAACCTTTTTTTTTTTTTTTTTTTTAGGCATCACTGCCCTCAGGTGGTGGGAGTAGGAGGCCCAGTCTTTGCTCCTGGGAACTGGAATTGAACCTCCAACCCAGTGGGCCGCAGTCCTGTGCACAACCACTATGCCACCAGGGCTCAGCCAAACCTTTTTAAAATAATCCTTTCTTTTTTTGGGGGGGGGGGGGAGGAGGAGGGCGCATCACTGCCTCTGGTGGTCGTGGGCACTACCCAGTGCTGCTCCTGAGAGCCACCGCTGGATTTGAACTGCCCACGGGCTGCAGTCCCGCACTCAACCACTTACGCTACTGGGCCTCAGCCCCTAAATAAGCCTTTATAAGACAGATTCTTTTAAAACTGTAAATTATGAGAGCAGACAACTTCACCTTTCATCCTTGGAGCAATTAGTGGGTTTGAATTGCTTATCTTGACTTTTAACAGCCTGGTGCTTAACCCACCAGTGCCACCAGTGTGGCTTCTCACTAGTCTACTTGTGTGTTTCTATAAATTGCCTATTCTAGATGTTACATAAAAGTACAAATCTGCCAGGGCTCAGCCCTTACAAGACAGTCTTCTACATGATTTTTCAATTTTTTAGTATTTTAAAAATCATTTTATTGAGGCCTCATAAAACTCTTATCCCAATCCGTACATCCATCCATTGTGTCAAGCACATTTGTACATTTGTCACCATCATCATTCTCAAAACAGTTTCTTTCTACTTGAGCCCTTGGTATCAGCTTCTCATTTTTCCCTTTCCTTCCCTACCTTCCCTTCATCATGAACTCTTGATAATTTATAAATTATTATTCTTTTTTAATATCTTAAAAAAAAAAAGTACATCTTACTCCCACCACCGGAGAGCAGTGATGCCCACAAAAAAAAGAGTACAATCTGTGTGGTCTTTTGTGATTGGCTGTCGTGTGGCTTATTTTCATTTTGTATAACATATTGTATATTTTGTTTTTGTTTTGGGCATATTGTGTATTGTATCAGTACTTCATTCCTCTCTTTACTGAACAATATTTCATTGTATTGATATACCAGATTACAGATCTATCAGTGTTTAGGTGGACTTATTATGAGAAGTGCTGCTATGAAGATTCATTACAAGTTGTGTGGATGTTTGGTTTCATTTTGTAGGCTGTATCTCTAGGGAAAGAGTTTGTAGGTCACAGGCTAGCTTTTTGAGACACAACCAAACTTTTTCATAGTAACTACTATTGTACCAGTTAGGCATTAAGAGTTCTAATTTTTCCATATCATTTATACACACATGCATACGTATGTATTTGTAGTCATAGTGGGTGTGAAGTGGTGTAATGTGAATTTTATTCACATTTCACTAATTGACTATTGTTGAGCTTTTCAAATGGTTTTGGCCATTTGTAAGAGCTTTGGTGATTGAACACTTAAGCACACAAGGTCCCTGTTTTGAACCCATAGGCCACTCTTCCAGAAAGAATTTTGGCAGTATGCTTTCATAAAGACTTATAACTGTATAAACCCTGTAGGGAAGTTCTGCTTGATAAACTTCCACACAGTCTCTGCAAGTTAGAATCCACTTGCTAGCCATAGATTATTAACCCTTGTATATCTTCTTTGCAGATTTGTCTATTCAAATCATCTCCCCAGTTACAATTTGATATTTGTTGTTGTTGAGTTGTAAGAGTTGATCATGTATTCTGGGTACCAGACTCTTATTGTAGACAGGATTACAAATATTTTCTCCTATACGCTTTTCACTTGATCGTGTCCTTTATACCAAAATTTTGATTAATACTAAATCTAGTTTATTTGACCTTACTTGATTTGCAATGACACATCTAGCCTTTAGATTAGTTTTGCAGTCTAGGATAGTTGCATATATCTCTACCATTTTCCCAACACTGGGTGGAAAAGCTTATTATTTCCTCCATTAAATCATCTTGGCGCCATTGTTGAAAGCAGTTGGCCGTTCCTGTGTCTAATAGATTTTTAGAGGAGTAGTTCGGCATTCAGCTGTCAACCCAAAGATCAGTTGTTTGAACACAGCATTGCATCATGGGGAATGTGGCAATGAAGATTTACAGCTTTGGAAACCCTCTGAGATAGCTCTGCTGTGTACTCTGTCCTATTAAGAGTGCTGTCAGGGCAGAACCCAGTGGCCTAGGAGTTGTGTGCGGGACTGGGGCCCACTGGGCTGGCGGTTCAAATCCAGCAAAAGCTCTCCAGAAGCAAGGCTGGGCCTCCTACTCCCACCAGAGGGCAATGATGCCCCCCCCCCCCAAAAAAAAAGCGGGGTCAGTCAGAATCGACAGCAACGTACTCGTGTGCTTCTTTTGAGGAGTTCTGGAGTGGTACAGATAGTTAAGTGCTTAGTACTATCTGAACGTTTGATTCAAATCTGCACAAACACCTCAGAAGAGAGCCTTGTTGCTCTAAATCCCAAAGGTCACAGAACAGGAAAAACTGAAATCGCTGCCATCAGGTGAATTCCAGTTCATGGACCTTTAGGACAGAATAGAACCGCCCCTGTGGGTTTCCAGGACTGCGACTCGACGAGAGAACTGCTGACCTGCCCATGAGTTGAATGTACATAGTTCAGGATCTATCAAAAGTAGTAGGTTTGGATTTCGATATCTTCATAAATTAGGAAACTGATACAAGGACAGGGAAAGGGAAGAGATGCATGGTGGTTGCACATCAGGTCTGCAGAAAGGTGCTTCTGAAACTTGGGGACCCAAGCCCAATCTTTACATTGAAAACATGCATCGCTTTGTCTCCAAAGACCATTGATTATAAAAGATTCATCGTTATTTTAAGTACCTAGACGAAAAAATTTAAAAGAGAAAATAATGGGGAAACGTGGTGGTATTCTGGTTTTAAGTTGGGCCGTAAATCTGCATGTTCGGCGTTTCTAAATCACCAGCAGACCCTCTGAAGAAAGATTGGGTATTCTACTTCCGTAAACAGTCTCAGAAACCCATGGGATTCTCTGTGAGTTAGCATAGTGGCCATGGGATTGAGGGTATCAAGTGTATCGAGTATTTACCATGTGCCATGCCTCATTCTCTCCATCCATGAAGTAGATAAGAAACAGTCCCAGAAAAATCAAGTAACTTAGAGCAATATATCCGTTAAGAGAGACTCTCTCATTCTCTCCCTTTTCCCCATATTATGACTTTGGAGACCATTGATAATCTCTTGATAGAAGCTGTGCTCTGATGGTAATGTTCATCAAGTCTTGGCTTTACCACTGTATTTAAATTCTGAATGGATGAAGGCACTGCTTTACTTTTAAGTCTTTAACTCTGTACCTATCTCTGCTGGGAGTATTCATATAAGTGGGTTTCCAGGCATCCCATTTAATCCTCCTAGATAACCCCATGGAATTGTCCCTAGTTTACAGAGTGGGAAACAGGCAGATAAAGGGTGAGACACCCAGTTAGCTACCTCCTGGTCTCTACTCTGCATCTAGAGTGGCTACCAGAAGATTAGCTTATCCTGAAGGTAGTTCTTGTCTTTGGTATATAAATAAGATAGCTGCTCTTGACTTGGTTTCCAGAGTTCTGAGCTTTTTTGATTTGGAGTCTTAAAAGCCTTTCACCTTTTTCTCTGGACCTACAGGTACCTCCTGAGCTCCAGATGAATAGCCAATGGGTGTCTAACACTAGCAATCATCTGATGAATATTTAATCCCCAGGAGCTAAAAGACTGGGAACAGCTGTCTGAGGCAGCAGGTTGGGGGGGGGGGGGGGGATATGAGATAATGCACCACACTACCTTTTGTTTCCTGATCTGAAAAATAGACCTGGCTTTCCAAGCCCCCTGGCTCTACAGTGGACACAATACTTTCATCTTAATGGGACCTGATGATCGTCCTCGCCTCTGAAGGAGGCTACATTCAGGCAGCAAACTAACCCCTCTTTCCTGGGTAAAGGGGAGCAGAAACATTAACTATCAGAACTCAGCATTATAAGCCTTGATCTGGGGTCATTTATACCACAGCTTGTTCTGGCTCTGGAGTGGAGGCTGTGTTCTTATTTGGTGTCCTTGCTTGATTTCAGATTCAGCAGTTTCTTAGCAGTCAGGGTAATTCTCATTCTGGCCTGTATGTCTTTGTCATTGTCTTTGGATCGCAGACAAGAGAAGGAGCAGGTAAGAATTCTCAGACAGGGCTGAGCCCCGGTGGCGTAGTGGTTGTGCGCGGGACTGCGGCCCACCGGGACGGAGGTTCAATTCCAGCAGTGGGGCTGGGCCTCCTACGCCCACCACCGAGAGCAATGATGCCCCCCCCCCAAAAAAAAAAAAAAAGAATTCTCAGACAGGTGTACCATCTAACTCTGTACTCCCTTCACCTAAACTTGGGAACATGTACTCCAAGGAGACCTTCTCACTTCCAGACATATGTGAGGAACTTGCAGTGACTAAACAAAGGCAGCTCGGGGCTGAGCCCCGGTGGTGTAGTGGTTGTGCGCAGAACTGCGGCCTACTGGGTTGGAGGTTCAATTCCAGCAGTGGGGCTGAGCCTCCTACTCCCAAAACAAAACAAAAACAAAGGCAGCTCATTTGAGATCTTTGCAGGCAGCGTGTAAGGCAGGGGCCGACTATCAACCCAGGTTACGTGACTACTAAGTTGGCCACCAGATAGTTGGGTAAGTTCTAGCCTGGGCTTGATGGACTGCATTAAGATTCCTGAGGTAGCTATTGCCTTGTCTTTCTGTGGAGTCGAGCCGGTCTTGGGCCATCTCCAAATAACCAGTCCCTTTCTTCCAGGCTCCCTGGAAGAACTTGGGATCCTCAAGCTTAAATTCAAACACAGGGCTAATTCTCTGGAGACTCAGGTCCCAGCCTTCATGCTTTCTGTTAACTTCCTCTAGAACTCTGCCTAGGGAAGGAAAGGACAAGTGTGTCCCGCCTCTGCCTTCCCGGTGTTGAAAAGGTAGGGGGAAATTTTGCACCTTCCTTGAAGAAAGAAATGCATATGCTCAGATAAGACTCTCGGTAGGCTTTTCTAAAGAGATCAGGACAAATGGCTCCTTTCAGTGTCTCCTGTCTCATCTATTAAAAGTGATGCTAAGCACCCGCCATTCAGAGTGAGCAGGGAACATAAAATGGTCCCTGGCCTCGTGGTACTTCCAGTAGAGTAGAAGAGAGACACTAAACAGAATCTCTTCAATAATTTCAGTTGTGTTGGGTGCTATGAAGACAAGACCTGGGTATTGTAGCATACAGCAGGGAACTAAGCTAGCTGGGTTCTTCTTGAGTTAATGGGGTTTAAACTGACATCTCAGGGAAATGAGGTAGAAGGCTAGAAGAAAGGACTCATTCTCGGAAGGTGTGAGGAAGGGCTGAGGCTGCTGGTGAGAAGGGGGTCTGACCCTTTGAAGTTCACTGAATTGACAGTGACGTTAGATTTCTAATTTTAGTACTTGCTGCTTAGTGGAAAATGGATTTTGTGACTCCGGAAGCTTTGCATTAGTGTAAGCAAGAAAGGACCATCTGGAGTGAGGTAGCACCTGCGATAATGTAGAGGCGTCACTGGCTTTCAGGACCGTTCACGAGTTAGAATGAGCCTCCG
Organism: Nesogale talazaci; assembly: GCA_004026705.1. Taxonomy (NCBI): domain Eukaryota; kingdom Metazoa; phylum Chordata; class Mammalia; order Afrosoricida; family Tenrecidae; genus Nesogale; species Nesogale talazaci. The sequence goes on from PVJH01010875.1 coordinate 40,491, forward strand.
TGGGCGCCTGATGGATTAGCTGTGGGAGGAGGAGAGTTTCCAGGTTACTAGCTGGCACAACTGGATGGTGGTGTCATATGAAGAGATGGAGAGCACTCTGACAAAATTTGTTTAAATCTTTTTATTCGGGGCTCTTACAACATTCTGGGCATCAATTGTATCAAGCATATTTGTACATAGGTTGTCATCAACATATTCTAAACATTTACTTTCTTTTTGAGCCCTCGTATCGACTCTTCCCCTGCCCCCTTGCGGCCCCTTTTTTTCTTTCTTTCTTTTTTTTTTTTGGGGGGGGAATCGCTGCTCTCCAGCGGTGGGAGTAGGAGGCCCAGCCCCACTGCTGGAATTGAACCTCCGTCCCAGTGGGCCACAGTCCCGCGCACAACCACTACGCCACCGGGGCTCAGCCCTCCCTTTTTTTCTTTTCATATCTTTTTTCTTGTGTATGTGTAGACATCACTGCCCCCAGGTGGGAGTAGGAGGGTCAGCCTTGCTCCTGGAGAGCTGCTGCTGGATTTGAACCGCCAACCCTGTGGGCTGCAGTCCTGCACACAACCACTTCACCACGGGGGCTCAGCCTTCTTTTCATATCTTAACCCTGACCACTGTCTCCCTTTAACCATGTTTCTGTTGTTTGTTCCCCTTCAGTGGTTGAGGTGTTGGGCCAGTTATATATCTATCATTTCTGTCTATTCCCACCCCCCCTTCTACCCCCCTCTTCTCTCCCTCCCCCCCCCCCCCAACCTTGTATTGCTATTCTCATTCCTGTTACTGAGGAGGTTATCCGACCAGGATTCTTGAGCTCATATCCGTACCAGTGTATATGCTCCAGGCTATCCAGAGCTGAGGGCTGATGTCATGATGGTTAGGGATGAGGAAGCCTCAAAGAACCAGAGGAATATTGTATGTTTCATTGGTGCTGTGCTGTGCTCTGGTCGACTCACCCCTTGTGTGCCTTCTGTGAGGGGATGTCCTATTGTGTACAGATGGATTTGGGGTATCTGCTCTGACCCCTGATTCTCAGCAATATTTTTTTTTGTTTTTTCATTTGGGTATTTTGGTGCCTGTTAGCCGACTCCGTCAACACCACCTGATCACACAGGCCAGTGTGTGTGACAGGTTCATGCTTCAGCCTTAGACCCCAGGTTTAGGCTGTGTGTCCCCTTTGGACCACCCTGAGTATTTGGAATAGTGATAAGTCCTGCATGAGGTCTTGATCACATTGCAAGAGGGCAGAAAGCTTTTTACTCCCTTTGAGTACCTGAAAGTACTAAAACCTTCAAAAATTCCATGTATTCTTCCCAGCTCAGGCACGTGAAAGGCAGATAGGAAGACAAAGCACCATCTTCACTGCCGGACTGCAGCAGCAGGAGAGTCGACAGGCTATTTTTAACCTGTAGATCCAGATAGCTGTGTTCTGAATAGGATAAGTTGTGCTAGGGGAAGAGAAGATTATGTGGGAGGTACCTGGACAAGGATAGGAGGTGAAGAAGCCCCCTATTATAGCAACTTTGTGTGTCTGAATTTATTGCCTTATGTCTTTGCAGGGATCAGAGGACCCTGGAAGCCAGGAGAGCTACCTGCTGTGTCAAGGCTGGCCTAAGGCATGTGCTGGGCACAGAGAGGACCTCGACAGTCTTGCTCCCATCCCACCCTTTCACCTGACTTACTGAGTCAGCCAGGATCCCTTAGGAGTCTCTAGACACAGAGTGGAGTACTTAGGACTACAGGGGACTGTGTCGCTATCTGTTAAACCTTTCAGGACTTTAAAAAGTTAAAAGGAGGCCTGAGCCCCAGTGGCGTAAGTGGTCGAGTACTGGACTGCAGCCCGCAGGCTGGGTGGTTCAAATCCAGCGGTGGCTCTCAGGAGCAGCACTGGGTAGCTCCCACGACCACCAGAGGGCAGTGATGCTCCCCCAAAACAAACAAGTTAAAAGGAACTGACGGAATCCCCAGCACTGCCACTAGAATTGAGCTGAGTAATTGGCAGCTCCTAATGTGTTCTTCCACCTTCCTCCCCTCACCCGTCCTCAGTCTTCAGCAGAACTGGCAGGGGAACACACTGCCGGTGCCACCTTTATCCCCATCCTGCTATAGTTGTGTTGTGGGTTCTAGTCAGTGAGCCCACAGTGGCTTCCAGGGAGAGTTCCCCCTGACCATTCAGACATGCACACCTATAACACAAGGAAAGTCAAAACCTGTGGGCAAATTATTTAACCTCCGAACCCACATTGCTCTTCATTGTTGACTACCAGCCTTGTGCAAACAGCTCTGGAAAGGCAGGGCTTTGCCTACCTACTTGTTACCTGTACCATACCACATCCCCACCCTCCGAGTCACGACCCTGAGGAACTCAATAAAGGTCCGGTCAAGTGATGAACTGCTCCCACTCTGGGAGCTTCTAGCAGAGTTGGGAGACCTTCCATCGCCCCACACCCAGCTTCCACTTTCAGTTGTATGCGGTCCTTGCAGTTTGTCTTAAAGTGCTGCACAGTCGGTCTTTGCTAGACTTTGGATTTCTTATGGCCTAAACCAGACTGCCCACGACCACCAGAGGGCAGTGATGACCCCCCCCCCCAGACTGACTTGATTTTAATTTTTTAGCTAATCATTTTATTGGGGGCTCTTAAAACTCTTACAATAATCCATACATCAATTGTATCCAACACATCTGTACGTATGTTGCCATCATTTTCTAAACATTACTTTCTGTTTGAGCCCTTGATATCAGCTCATTTTTACTCTTCCCCACCCTTGCGAACCCCCAATAAATTATACATAATTATTTTCATATCTTACACCATTTCCTGCCTCCCTTTGCCCAAGTTGGGGCCGTTCGTCCCCGGGAATGGGGGGTGCATTTCACGTCAATCGTTTGATCAGCCCTCCACTTCTCCCCCTACTCTCATGGTATCACTACTCCCATTACTGTTACCGAGAGGCGAACCTGTCCTGGATTTGTGTCAAGGGCTCTTCTCTGTATCAGTGTCCATGCTCTGGTGTAGCTGGTTTTGTAAGGTAGAACTGGGGTCATGATAGCTGATGGGAGGAAGCATTACAAAAGAGAAATGTGTGTTCCGTCAGTGCTGTACTGCACTCTTGCTGGCTCATGCTTTCCTTGTGACCCTTCTGTGAGGAAAGTCCAGTTTTCTACACAGGGGCTTTGGTCCTCCACTCCAACCCCCATCATTTGCATTAATATATTTGTTTTGGGTCTTCTGATACCTGATCCCATGGACACTACCTGATCATACAAGCTGGTGCGCTGCTTTTATGTGGGCTTTGTTGCTCCCTTGCTAGATGGCCACTTGTTTAACTTCCAAGCTTTTAAGACCCAAGACACTATATCTTTCAATAACTGGGCACCATCACCTTTCTTCATTATACTTGCTTATGCACCCATTTTGACTTCGATGATAAATGTCAGGAAGGTAAGCACCTTGGAATGCCAGGTTATTAGAACAAAGTGTTCTTGTGTTGAGGGAGTATTTGAGTAAAGACCCAATGCTCATCTGCTACCTTAATACTTATTTTAATATCTGTTCATAGACCTATATCCCTGTCCTTATAAAAATACTTACATATATGTGCTTGCCCGTGTGTCTCTGTATACCTCTATTTATGTCTTTTGCCTCCTAGTTCTTTATTTCTGTGTACTTTGCTCCTGTCCCATTATCATGTTGAGTCTTCGTTCGACTCTCAGTACTTCGTCTGAGCTGCACTCCCCTAAACCCACCCTTCAGTCTTTGTACCCCCTCATCTCCATCGATTTTAGATCTCTTATTCTCTGTACCCTGGGTTTATTGGTTACCCCCTCCCTTTCTCCTACCTCCTCTCTCTCACCCCCCTGAGCCCTTGGTTTATCCTCGGGATTGGTTATCCTGCCTATCTCATATAGATAAACATGAGATAAAGAAAAAAATTAAAAGCCTATCAATAGTTCCATGCCTGTCTGCTGACCCTTCTAAGTGTTTTCCAATGGGATCTGGGGACGTGCCACCCCCTGCCCACCCGATTCAAAGTCTTGGCAGGATTCCTTAGGGGCTTCATTGCTTTGCTCCCTCTGCTGCTGTGTTGCATTCCCTTCCTGTGTTGCTCTGGTGTGGGGGGCAGACTGATTTTACACTGAACTTCCTGAGGTTCTTACGACCACAGAGTCTGCTGACTTCTAGTGTCCGTCCCACAGGAAAGAGTAGACTGCCCCTGTGCATTCATGGACATGGGAAATCTCTTTCTCCCACAGAGCAGCTCACCTTCAACCCTCTGCACACCAGGGCTCCTGTTCCTGAAGGAGTAGGGTCCCTCCCCTACCTCATCATGGCATACACGGAGCCCTCGTGCCATAAAGGTCGTGACTTGGACTGCCAACCACAAGGTCAGATGTTTATAACCACCTGCACACTCCTCAGGAGAAAGACTAAGGTGTCTAGTCTCATAGAGTGGAAATCTCAGAATCCATAGGGGCAGTTCCACCCTGTCCTATGGGGTCACTGTGAGTCACCGGAGACCAGAGCTTCTCAACCTGGGGGTTGAATGACCCTTTTACAGGGGTCACCTGATTCATAGCTAGCAAAATTATACTTAGGAAGTCGGGAAAATAAATTTATGGTATGTGGACGGTTGAAAACTTCTGGTGTAGACTGAAGGACAGAAATAATTCTGAGACTCCATACTTTTGAATGCCTTTGATTATTCTAACAAGGAAAATGCTTGAGTTTAGTATGAGAGCTTGCTTAACATTTTGTTGTACCTGGGGCATTGTATTAAAGTTGAATTCATTCTTCACAGGAGCAGAGGGCATCATGGAGGGCTGGGGGAAGATACCACACCAAACCTCTGCCATGGAGTTGATTCTGACTTTCAGAGACAGGAGAACTAAGTATTCCTTAGGGTTTTCAAGACTACAGATGTTTTCAAGAGCAGATGGACTCAGTGACTGGTGGGTTTGAACCACTGACCTGCGTGAATTGACTTGACAATGAGTTGGATTTGGGTATGAACCAGGAATTTCTGCATGATACAAATGGTTAAGCCTCAACTACTAACCTCTAGTGGTTGACAGTTCAAACGTATCCGAAGGTGCATAGGAAGAAGGGTCCCAGAAATCTCCCAGAACTTCACAGTCACTACAAACTAATTGCTGCACAGTCTACTGTGAAGTTCTGGTTTGGGCCTATCCCGTTATGTTCAACCTTCGTCCAACTCTCAGTGCTCTCGCTCAGCTCCATTGCACTTCCTCAAACCCCATCAGTCATTCCATGCCCTTTTGGCATTGTGTGTACTGACTCATTTAATCCTCATCCCTTGTTCCAATTTTGCATATGGAAGTATTGAGGTTCAAAGGAATCAATATGTATACGGTTAGACAAAAAGATGCTGTCAGATTTTATAACCCTTACAGTGCATACCTCTTTGACTGCCAAACAGTGAAGCATTGTGTTTGTGGCACCATGGCGTCGCCACTGACCACAGCACCCTTCAGATGAGGGAGGAACTCCCTCTGAGTTTCCGAGACTGTTTACAGGAGTAGAATGCCCTGCCTTCCTTCCTCCCACTGGGCAGCTATTGGTTCGAATTTGCTGACCTTGAATATGGCTTCGGAACATGTAACCACTATGCGACCAGGCTCCCTGATTGTGACACAGGAGGGGACAAAGGATCAGGTTTACCCAAGACTAGGAAGGTTCTCAAGATGCAGGCCATGAAATGATAATGCCAGGAAAGTCCAAGGCTGGCCACTAAGGCTGCATTTTCTTTGGCCTCTAGCCTAGGCCTCACCTTGTGGTCCAAGTTCCCTCCCTTGCATTTAAAGACCTGTTATTATTCCTCCATCAAGGGAGGAAATTGGAATGGGCGGCTAGGGAGTCGTGACAGCTGGTCACAGGGGGTATAAACTCAGCCTTTTCTCACCCCTACCTTAGGCCCCACCTGGTAAGGTCCATCTCTTTGGGAAGCCAGTGCTAGATCCCTTGGCAGGAATATCTACTTGCAAATAGTAGAATCTTCCAAGAGATTTAGCCTATCACTTGTTATTTTTCTGGGCCTGTTTACATCAGCAAAGTAGAGTAGCAATCTGTGCCCACTGAGTGGGATCTGAAAGGAGAATGGCGTGTGTGCGCTGCCTGGAACAAGGTCTAGTCATCATGCAGCTTCCCACTGGAGTCGTCTTCTTTTCAGCAGGCCTGTCATCGACTCTCACAAGCAGGCTTCCTCTGCCCATTACCACTGAGGCCCCTGGGGACCCTCCTCACACCTCTGGCCCACCCACCCAGCCGCCTGCCTTGTCATCCCTCCTCAGCACACACACGAAGGACGGCACCAACCTGCCTGACACCCCCCCCCCCCCCCCCCCCCCCCCCCCCCCCCCCGCCCCCTCAAGCCTCTGAACTGTTTTGAGCCATAAATATTTTCGCTGGGGCTTTCTCAGGCTGTTGCCAGGGTGATGGGTTCTCTGGGGATGGGTGGGAGTGTGGAGGCGGGACTGGCAGCAGAGCTGGCCCTGGAGGGCCGGGAATAGTGCCAGTGCTGCTGGCAGCTGATGGGAGGGCTATGCCCCTGCCTGCCTGGGTGTCGCTAGCCCCTCGGAGCTGCTGCTGTGGCTTCACCCAGCCTGCCTCTGGAGGGCTCCCAACTAACTGCTTTTCTACCCTTCAGCCTAACGTCTCGAACACAAATCCTGGCTTACAGGGAAGTGGAGAAATCAAAATTACGTGAGAATTCTATGACACCACTGGGCCCCCGGGGTCCTCAAAGGGCGGCCCTCCAAGGCTGTTTATCCAACCCATCAGGTGTTTTTGCTGTGGCTGCTGCCCTGCTTAGCAGCCAACTCCTCACGGATCCGTTATGAACTTGCTCGTGATTGTTTTGTTTATTAAGCCCGCCAGCGGTCTGAGGGACAGTGAACTGGCCCCGTTTCAAAAGATTGAGGACCCCTGCACTAGGCTATGAGGCATGACTGGCAGAAGCTAGTCCCCTCAACCCTTAAGTCTACGCTTGAGTGTCCCCCGGTGCCTAGTGGATGCCAAGCTCAAAGGGTGCTCATCAAATACAGCCCTTCCTCCTCCCTCATGCCACACTGTCAGGTTCTCAAGCCTTGCTAGACTACCTAGCCTGACAGTGTCTCAAGGAGTTGATGAAAACCACTATGGTCTATGTTCAGAATACCCAGATGCCCAAGCTCGTTCTAACCCCCATCCCATGGACTTGATACCTGGCTCGTTGCCCCGGGAAGCAGGGTTATTTACTAATCTGTAGTGAACAATGTACCATGGGTCTCACCTGAGTCTGCCTCCTCCGCTCCTTGGAAAGAACTCAGAAAGGGGGCCAGAGAGGACACCTGCAGCCATGCCACAACCCTACAATTAAGAAACCAGGGGTTGGGTCCAGGTTTCCACCCCCACCCACTGCTAAGTCAATGGATGTGCTGGGAACTCCGATTACTTTGTTTCGGCCTCCCTCTAGTGGTTAAAACATACCCGGCAGAAGAGTCAAAATTCAATGTGAGATTACATTTCAGATCTCCCTGGGAAGTAGAATGGTTTGTACCCAAGTTTTAATGATAGCACTCACTCCATTTTTCATCTGTGTCTTCTGCCATAAATTCTCACGATAGATCAAAGACTTAGAAACTACCCTGGCTTTAGAGATGAGATCAGATCAGAGAGGTGAAATCAAGTCCAACCTCAAGTAAAATTTGAAATTCCCAAGTGATCTGAATTTGACTATTACAGCCTCATCATCCACCACGTCCTCTGGGGCCCAAGGAGGATGTGCTCTTCTGGAGCCCAGCCAGCCCCTGGTCTCTGCTCACTCTCGCCTCTGTCTCCCTTGCCACTGCACCTCCCAAGCACATGGCCTCGCCAAACACGTGAAGAAAGAAGAAGAAACTAGTACTTTCCCATAGTTTACAGATGGTTTGTTTGTGATAGATATGAGACGAGAAGAAAAACGCCTCACAAGGGTGGGGAAACTGATAGACACCTGGAAATGAGAACTTGGACACACTTGTATTTTCATGTCCTGAAGATCAGAGGTAAGCTTGCTGGCAGAAGAAATTCCTCAGGAGCTGTGGCAGAGCTGTTGGTACTTCATAATCCATAGTTTCATAATAGCTGATCCTTCGATGGTAGTGTCCCAGGTAGTCCACACAGATCATCACTTTAATCCCATGAGGGACTCCTGCCCTGCTCATGTTATCGTGAGGAGACGGGCATGTAAGCTCACGCACCCACCAGGTGCTGGAACTGGGATCTTAATCCTTTCAAGTCGGATGTCAGAAAAGTGCTCCCCATACTTACACTTGCACGTTGAAAAATTATGTCTTACATTTTTACTTTCCACTGGATAAATGGATCCTGTGTGATGTTTTATTCTGTCTGCAGGGTCCCCTGTGCACCATCAGAGTTCTGCACAGTCGGGCTGAGCCCCGGTGGTGGGCTGAGCCCCGGTGGCGTAGTGGTTGAGTGCGGGACTGCGGCCCACTGGCTCGGCGGTTCAAATCCAGCAGCAGCAAGGCTGGCCCTCCCACTCCCACCAGAGGGCAGTGATGCTTGCCGCCCCGCCCCCCCCCCCAAAAAAAAAAAGTTCTGCACAGTCCAGGTTGGACAGCGCAGAGGACTCAGTCCCATTGAGTTGATTCTGACAACTCCTAGCAAGGCGATAAGCCGGTCGAGCTGTCCTTGTGAGTTTCTGAGGCTGTAAACAAGCAGACAGCCGCAGCTTTTCTATCTCAGACCAGCTGGTACGTTTGAACAACTGACCTTGCAATTAGCAGCCCCGCTTCACAGCTCATGAGACCACCGGGGCTCCTGGTCTAGATCAGCTCAAAGTTTCAACAGCAGTTCCAGTATTAACATGACCAAGAAGCCCCAGTTCTTGTCAATGCCCCAAGCCTGGCCTAGAGCCAGTGTCATTTCCTCAAAAACTCAAGACTCCTGAAAGATCCAATAGAGAGGAGATCTCACAGGAATGCCGGCTCAGGGTGACACATTAGCCAAGATATTCCTTGGCAAGATCTGAAGGACAGAGTCTAACCAACATCCTGCCACGATTATCTTTCATCTTCTGATTCTTAGAAGTCTGTAAGCGGCAGCTCTCCAGGAGCAAGGCTGGACTTTCTACTCCCACCACAGCAGTGATGACACACACACACACGGCCAGGATTTAGGATGTATCTGGCAAATGCTGGGATTGAGACCAGAGGTGCCCTTGATTGCTTATTATTGCCAGACAAACATGTAACAAAAGCTTCAGGGTGTTCAATGATGTCTTCAAGAATATGTCTCACGAGCTCCTTTCACTGAGAGCAGAGTTCCCAAAATGTAAGACAATGGCACCAAGAGCTCTACCTGTGTTATAGTCTACTCCCCTAGCCATCCTAGAATCAATAGACGTTCCTTTCCCAATAGTTCCAGCAAAGCCCTAAACTGGCATCTCATTGGCCCAAATAGCCCGTCGCTGACCCCATTATTAGTCGATGATGGCAGCAATGGAACACTTTGGTACACCAGGTCAAGGCCATCTGCTCACACTGGAAGTACAGTGTTGGACACACCCAGTCACTCACATGGGGGATGGCTCTCCAGAGGACGATCCAAATGACCTTTCCAGGAGAAGCGACTGCTGGGCAGGCAGACTCAATAGGCACGTGTATAAGGTAGAAAGTAGCCACACGTCCTGAGTGGGTCTCATGCACGCAGTCCTTCCGAATGGCTCATCTATTCACTGGGTCGTCGGAAAGCCCTCTTGAATCAATTCAGCACATATTTCCTGCATATCTTGTGCAAAGCCTACCACCTCCACATAAGGGGCAACAAGAACTTCTGCCTCCAACCCCAGTAAAGCAATTGCCGGACTCACCCTAGGACTTCCTCACCGTAGGAAGAAGCCCAAGTCAATGCTGACCCTCTGACTCGGTGAGGTGCAGCCTCTCCGAGGTGAGTCGTTAGAGGCCATTGACCGGGTTCTGACTCGTAGGGACCCGACATACAGCAGAACGCAACACCACCTCGTCCTGGGCCACCTTCATAAGAGTGCTGAGGTCTGATCCCGTTGTTCCAGCCAGTGTCGCTCCGTCTCCTGGAGGGCCTGCCTCGGTAGGCTGTGTCAGTTTCCACCCTTGGAGCAACCAGTTGGTTGAGCTATCAACTCTGCAGGTTGCAGCCCAATTATGACCCAACAGCACCACCAGGACTCCTTCACTGTAATAAGCTCAAACCAAATTTCCAGCAAATGCAGAGGACACGGGCAAGCTGCCAGTGAGTTTCTGAGACTGTGCCTCTATGACAGCAGGAAGTCCGACCCTACAGTTAGCAGCCCGCCTCATAACCACATGCCACCAGGGCTCATGGCCCCAAGAATACAGCAGGCCAAGGCCTCTCAGAAACCAACTGTACTGTCACGTCTCATGGAGGCTTCTCTTGACTCCCCAGCCTGCTAGAATCACTTTCCGCCTACCTTGGAACTTGGTGTAACCTGCCATGATTTCCACACTTTGTCATAAATGATTGATGATTCTCTCTGTTCCCTGCCAACCCCTCCACCCCCACCCCATCCCACGAATGAGTGGTAAGGCTGCAGGAAGTTCATTTAGCCCCGTGTCCTCAGTGCCCGGGCTATAGTTTAGTATTGTATGGACTCCAGTTCCTAACAGTGGCCTGTAGGCCACAGAACACAACACGGACAGTTCCTTTGACATCCTCACCACTGTCATCTTTCAGCCAATCCATCTTGTTGGAGCTAAACATCTTTTTCACTTTTATTACGGATGAACACCTCCAAGGACTGGTCTCTCCTGATAACGTGTGCCATGTACATGAGACAAAGTCATGCCGCCCTCCCTTTTAAGGAACATTCTAACTGTACTTCCACCAAGACATTTGTTCATTCTTTGGGCAGTCTTTTCTCGCCCCCCCCCCCCTTTTGGGCAGTCATATATTCTTTTTTTTGGGGGGGGGGCATCACTGCCCTCCGGTGGTGGGAATAGGAGGCCCAGCCCCACTGCTGGAATTGAACCTCCACCCCAGTGGGCCGCAGTCCCGCAAACAACCACTACGCCACCGGGGCTCAGCTGGAAGCCTGTCTCTCTAATGAAGATGGGCTGATAAGTTCGTCTTAACGTCTAAGGGAGACAGTCAAGCTCGGTCAGTTCATTGTGAATGTCAAGGGGACACTGCAAGACGGAGACGGAAAAGAGAGTCGGTTCTGGGAAGCCCGAGCAAAACGCCTAGGCGCCACCATGCACGCACACAGCGTCACTGTCTCAGGACAGGATTTATTGCTTGTCTTCTTGCACTTCACAGTGAACTCTGTGAATACTCCTCAGTCAAACGTCTATTCATGTGCTCAATTAATTGAATTAATACAGAGTCTATTATGTGCCAAAGGAGCCCTAGTGGCACAATGGTTAAGCACCTGACTACTAACCAAATGGCCGGCTGTGCAAACCCACCAGCAGCTCTACAAGAAAAAAAACCAGACAACACACACCTTCTAGCTTGGTGTTTCTCTGCCTCCTGCCGCCACCATTTCATACCGTGACTCATGCTGTGGTGAATCCACCCCCCCCCCAAAAAAAAACCAACATGACATTATTTTTATTGCTACTTCGTCACTGTAATTTTGCTACTGTTATCGGGAGACCCCTGGGAAAGGGTCACTCGACTCCCCAAGGGGTCGTGGCCCACACGTTGAGAACCGTTGCTCTCAAGCCTATGGCCTAGGCAACCCTAGCAGGAGTTTTTTTTTTTTTTTTTTAAGGCATCACTGCCCTCAGGTGGTGGGAGTAGGTGGCCCAGCCTTTGCTCCTGGGAGCTGGAATTGAACCTCCAACCCAGTGGGCCGCAGTCCTGCGCACGACCACTACACCACCGGGGCTCAGCTGCAGGAGTTCTACTCTGTCATCTAGAACTGACGTAGCAGTGGCAAACATTACGTGCCAAGCAGCTGCGGGGCCTAAGAGCGGGCTGGGACAGCCGTTGAAGTCTAGGGAGAGATGAGAGGATAATAACACTTAGCAGCAGTGGTCGCACACTCGTTGAGTGCTCCCTGGGTGTTCAAGCATCCTGAGAGCAGAACGGTGGCTTTCCAACCAAAGGGTGGTGGTTCAAGTTTCTCTAGCCACTCTGGGTCTGTAACGTATACTTACAGCCAAGGAAAACCTTGAGGGGCTGTGTGCCTCTTGTCTGGGTCAGTTCAGTGGGCCCTAAAAACAACTCACGCTGCTTGCCAGACACCACGCAAGGCTCCCACTCCCACCATCCTAAAGCAGAGGGTTCTCTGGAAGTCTTTCTAAACCAAAGCAGCTTAAAATGAAGAAGCCCCAGCCCTTCATCCGAGTGGGAAACCTTTTAGCATGCCCAGATCCAAAAATGACCTACCAAATCCTATCGGATAACACCTGAAACCCGAAGTCACCCTAGCAGACACTCAGATAAAGGTATGGCCGATGGATGATGTGCAGTTCCCAGCAAGGCAGCTTGCGGGGAGGGGGTCCCCTCACTGTCGAGGGGGATGGGAGGCGGGGGGGTGCTGCCACTAAAGCTTGCTGCAAAACAAATCCTTAAGTCTAATTTCGGTGTTTGTTTTTGTACAAGCACAAACCCTTTGTTGTGATTGTGGTCTTTGGGTTAGCCAAAACAGGGCAGTAACGTGGGGGCTTCCCGGGACTTGCGAGACGTGAGGGACACCTGTCGTGCTGGCTGCCAAGTAGGAAAACAGAGTGCTCCAGGTTCTCGGCGCATCCTCGCCGCGCGCCCGAAGGACGAGCACGACTAAAGCCACTGCGCAGAACCAGGATGAGGTCCAAGGACCGGCCATGGCAACAGGCGGGACTGGGAGTGCGGCGATGGCCGTGAGAAAGGAGAGGACTATTTAAATGAGAAATATTTAAATGTCGGATCGGCAGGCTTACGTTTAAAGCTGAAGTACGGGGTGACAGAAAGGGGAAAGGGCTCTCAGAGGTAATGGGACGGCCCAAACCGTAGGGCCAACGACAAAGCCAAACGCTTCCGTGGGGATGTGTCTGGGGCGTCGGTGAGCCGCCCAGGGCGGGGTCCAGAGGCAGCGGGAGCGGAGCAGTGGTTCCGGCCTCCCTCCTCGAGCCGGACCAGCAGCCGGGAGAAAGCACCTCTGGGACGGGCAGGAACTGGGGTCCCCCCTCGCTCTCATCTGCGCGGCAGCAGGAAGGGAGGAGGGGCACCCCGAGACAAAGAGCGCGCAGGCACCGCCTTTGTCCCGACGGCCCCTTTAAGAAGCGCGCCCCCAGTTCCTAGCCCGCCTTGTATGCAAATTGAGCGGCGAGGCGGGAGCGCGCGGCTGATTCCCGGGGACTGGGCTGCGACGGTTAGTCCTCTCCCGGCCGCCGTCACCTCCGACATATTGCCCGCAGGAGCTGCGGCGGCGAAGCGGAGAGCGCCGGGGGGAGGAGATGGGTGAGCAGAGCGGGCCGAGTTCGCTCAGGGAGCGAGCGGGCACGGGGGTCCGCATGGCCATGCTGTGAATTGCCGCACGCGGACTTGTCCCGGCGAGGGGAGGGGGAGGGGATGCGGGAGCAGACGGAACCCCGCCCCCTCCTGGCGTTGCGGGGTGGGGCCTCTGGGGTTGAGGCGGGACCTCGGGGCGTGGGCGGGGCTTCGTCAATGAATTAGGCGATGGAGGGCTGTGGGCTTGGGCGCAGACCGGCTCCGCGGCTGGAGAAGGGGGCGCCGGGCTTTCGAGTTGGCGTGGCTTAGTGCTGTGGGCGGGGCATCTGGGCTGTCGGCGCTGGCACGGGCCGCGGGGCATAGGGAACTTTCCGTACTGGGGAGCGTCAACCGGAGGTGGTGGGTGGGGAGGAGGCCGTACTGACTCAGGGAGCCCGCTCGGGGGCGGGCCTCCTGGGCTGAGAAGGCGTTGATTGGCTCGTGGGCGGGGTTTCTGGGTTGACAATTACCTGTAGGCGGGGCTTCTGGGTTACGGGTCTTTGGGTGGGAGGAAAGAAAGGTGGGTGTGGGCAGTTTCTGAATTGCGGATGCCCCGGCATTCGTAAGCAGTATGATACAGGGGAGACTTGTTGGGCCCAGTACTCCAAAGTACTCTTTGGAGTGTCGTGTGAGAAAAGCTTCTGAACTGAGGAGTTAGGGCGAGGGGGGAGGGGACCGCTGCTGTGATGGGGTGTGAAGAAGTATTACGAGCTGGGGTGGTGGTCAGTTTGGCAGGGTGGAGGTCATGGCCTCGAGGTTGATCCTTTATCCTTGGTCCTGGGCTCAGGTCCCCCAGCCCTGCCCTAGAGGACACCAAGACACCCACTGAAAGCGTCTTAGGAACGTGGAGGAAAAAGCTGCCTCAAAAGCACTTAGACTTGTAAGCCCCTAGAACTCACAGCTTCAAGGATGGAGCCCTGTAATGACCAATGCTGAGAGCATGGGACCCAGACCCCTCATACATTGCTTATGATACAGTTCAGCTGCCTGGCTTGAGAAAAAATACACTTTGCTCAGTTAATTCACTCTTCTATATGTGGGAGGGTACCCCCCCCCAAAAAAAAAAAAAAACTAGAATCTTTTTCTTTTTTTTTTTTAGTTTTTTTTTTTTTAGGCATCATTGCCCTCTGGTGGTGGGAGTAGGAGGCCCAGCCTTTGCTCCAGTGAGCCGGAATTGAACCTCCATCCCAGTGGGCCGCAGTCCTGCACACAACCACTATGCCACTGGGGCTTAGCCCAATAAGGTTGTTTTGTAAAAAAAAAAAAAAAAAGTTATAGCTTTGAAAAAAAAAAATTCTTGGGCTGAGCCCCGGTGGCATAGTGGTTGTGCGCGGGACTGCGGCCCACTGGGACGGAGGTTCAATTCCAGCAGTGGGGCTGGGCCTCCTACTCCCACCACCGGAGAGCAGTGATGCCCCCTCAAAAAAACAAATAAGAAAACAAAAAAAAACGACCTTATCACCTTCAAAGTACTCTTAATATAGGTGTCAAATCCGGGATTCCTTTCTTGGACACATTTTTCAAACTCAGGGTGGCTGACAGCACCTCTTTCTTTACATCATCAAATAGCCGTCCTCTCATGTCCCTCTTCATTCTTGAAAACAAAAAGAATTTGTATGAAGCAAGGTCATGTGAGTCAGGCAAGAGAGGCATGCTGTTTTTTTGACAAAATCTGACTCACCGAGATGGCTGTGTGAACAGGTGCACTGTCGTGGTGGCAGAACCAGTCTCCGGTCTGCCACAAATCAGACGTTTTCTGTTATGCAATCTTTTCAGAACCTCTAAAGAGAAAGCTTGATTAACAGTCTGACCTGGTGGAATAAACTCTAAATGCGCTAGGAATTGATGTTTCTCATCTGTTTGTGAAGTTGAGGAACATCTAGAACAAAGTTTGTCATCAGTTGACATCTCATCTTTTTTTTTTTGGGGGGGGGTGGCAATCACTGCTCTCCAGTGGTGGGAGTAGAAGGCCCAGCCCCACTGCTGGAATTGAACCTCCGTCCCAGTGGGCCGCAGTCCCACGCACAACCACTATGCCACCGGGGCTCAGCCCCAGACATCTCATCTTTTTTGAAATGAGAAAACCCCTTATACATTTGGATTTTTCCCATAGAACTGTTCTTGTACGTTGTGTGTGACATCACAACAGTTCTGCAACATTTTTCCCGAGCAGGAAGCAAAATTCCACAGCCACACACCATTCTCTTAAATCAGCCATCAGAAAAAAAAAAACAAAACCAAGGTTCAAGTGAAACTTTTTACAAAAAAATTCACTGTGACCAGAGAGGGATGCCACTGGGTGCCCTAACTTAGAGTGAGTTGCTACATGCTTGCCTAGCAGAAAAAAAATGCATATATGAAAGTTCTGCCCCAGAGAACC
The DNA here is from genome assembly GCA_004026705.1 of Nesogale talazaci. Taxonomy (NCBI): domain Eukaryota; kingdom Metazoa; phylum Chordata; class Mammalia; order Afrosoricida; family Tenrecidae; genus Nesogale; species Nesogale talazaci. The sequence goes on from PVJH01010875.1 coordinate 56,331, forward strand.
CTGGTGGCATGACGGTTACAAGAAGTTGGGCTGCTAGCATAGGGTTGGTAGTTCGAATCCATCAGCCACGTCTTAGGAGAATGCTCTGCTCCACCCAGAATAATTCCTGATTTGTTTTTTTTTTGGGGGGGGTACCCCCTGGTATACTTAAAGTGCAGTATGCAGTCTCACACTTAATGTACTGCCCCATCAGGAATCGGCCTTTGGGGACAGAGGAGGGAATAGGGGGTTACAGCAGTGAGAAATAAGGTTACTGACCCCATGCACTCTTCATTCTTTTGGCAATGGCAGAAACAGATAATGTTCGCAAAGGAATGAATCGGAGTTTCACAGAATTGTATGTTGTGTGAAAGGGAGGGTGGGGGAGGAGGGGCAGCAGGCCAGATAGAAAGGATAGAGGGTGATGGGTCCGCAGGGGCCCTTCAAACAAGGTGGCAAGTGGAGAGAGCACCCAGCGGAGAGCAAGAAGGCCGTGCTGTTTGCCGCGTGAGGCTGGGGCAGCGTGGCCGGCCCAGACGGGACGTAGGTCTCTATAAGGATTACATGATAAAGCGAGGTCACCATGTGATCGGCCAGGGTCAAGGTTGTTAGCCTTGCTTCGTGATCTGCCTCTTGGCTTGAGGATCTACTTTGTCTTGAGCCCCACAGGAGGACGAAGAGGTCCCAACAGGACGTCCTACTGTCGGAACCCGCTGTGTGAGCCAGGACCCTCCGGGGGCTCGAGTGGGGGCCACACCTCCAGTGCCTCGGTCACCAGTGTTCGTTCCCGCACCAGGTAAACCACCTGGTGGCTCTTTCCCCCTCGCTGTGGACTCAGAGACAGAAAGGATACGATTCTCCGCAAGCTGGGGCTCCCAACTGAATTAGCCTAGATGGCAGATGGGACCGAAAGCAGTGGGAAAAGACCGAGAGTGAGCTCACGCTTGCACAGACGCAGTGGAATAAGCCCAGAGACCCGGGCTCCGGCTCCAGCCCTCCTCCTGCTTTGCTGGGCAGCCTGGACAAGCTGCCTCCTCCCCAAGCCTCTTCACTCCCTCCCCTATCATAACCACATCATTCCCCCCCACGGGGGCCGCCCGTAGACCTGAGGTAGGACTGGGGGAAAGCTTCAGTGAGCCATTAATAACAAGGAGGAGACAGTGTCCTCTCCCTGGGTTGCTGTTCTGAGCCTATTCCCCAATCCTGGGCCCCAGAATCCGAGTTGGGGAGTCAGCTGGGTTCCTGATATTGTTCTCCCCCCACCCCCAGGAGCACTTCTGGGACAGGCCTCTCCAGCCCCCCACTGGCCGCCCAGACGGTTGTGCCCCTCCAGCACTGCAAGATCCCTGAGCTGCCGGGCCAGGCCAGCATGCTGTTTGAGTTGCAGCTCTTCTTCTGCCAGCTCATCGCCCTCTTCGTTCACTACGTCAACATCTACAAGACAGTGTGGTGGTACCCGCCCTCCCATCCGCCCTCCCACACCTCCCTGGTATGTACTCGGCCAGGACAAGCTGCATGTGTGTGGTTGTGCGGATCCCTTTCACTTGACACCCGCTTTATCAAGCAGCCCCGGGTGACTGGCCCCGTGCGGGGCATGGGCAGTGTCGAAGGAATTCGGAAAGTGTGACAGTCCCTGAACACTCCCAGCGTGCCCAGTGCTGCACTAGGGCACAAGAGTTCACCTAAGGGACGGAGTTGCTGAGTCGGCAGTCCTGTGGGAGAGGAACCGTGGGCGGACAGAGCTCCGTGCAGCAGGAGCGGTGCCGGGACAGGGCATGGGTGCTGAGAACAAGAGGGCTCACGCACCACTCTCCTATCCCCAGGGACTGCCCCACTTCCCTCCTCTGGGTCCTGTTCTACTCCTCTAGGTACTTCCCTGGCCTGACTCAGCTGGAGGCCTACGAAGGTTAGAGAGTGGGGACAGTCCCAATGGAAAGGACAGGGAAGGGGAGGTGGGTTGCCGATAGCCCGTGTGTGGGCAGGGGGCCTACGTGACCCCCAGGCCTCTGCCCTCTGACAGAACTTCCACCTGATCGACTGCAACTTGCTGATGGTGACCACTATCGTTCTGGGCCGCCGCTTCATTGGGTCCATCGTGAAGGAGGTGATCGGGTCCTAGAGACTGGCTGGGGATTCGGGGACTCCCCTCCCCCTCCTCTCAGCCGCCCTCCCTCCTCCTTGGGGAAGCAGCCCCTCACCCAGCCTTTCCACTTGGAGGCATTTCTCCGAGACGCCCTTTGTCCTTGGTTAAAGAACACTCCTCATGTCCCATCAGCTCTTGGAATTTACGGGGCTTCCAGGAGAACAAGCCACCTTGCCAGCTTCTGCCTCATCTGCTGTCCCATCTTTCCCGGGGTGGGATCACAGGCCATGCTGGGTGGCATGTGGGCACCGCCCTTTGGGCCTCCATCAAGGCCCCATCCCGTCCATCCTGTCTCGCCCCGACCCAGGCTTCTCAGAGGGGGAAGGTCTCCCTCTTTCGCTCCATCCTGCTGTTCCTCACCCGATTCACCGTTCTCACGGCCACAGGCTGGAGTCTGTGCCATTCCCTCATACACCTCTTCAGGACCTACTCCTTCCTGAACCTCCTGTTCCTCTGCTACCCGTGAGTACCCCCCGCCCCCCTTCCCCTGACCTCCCTGCCTCCCACCGGGGCCCGACCTCTGCCCTCCAACCTCTGCCCTCTGCGTGGCTGGGTTCCCAGGCACCGGCAGTATTCCCTCACCTCACACGGCTTGACAACATCCCTGTGAGAGCCTGGGGACAAGCCTGCTTATGCAGGAACAGAAACCAAGCTAGCATAGTTTACCCACTGCTCCACTCAGCAGGGAGTCCAGAACAGGGCTCAGATCTGAGTATCCCAAAGGCACACTCCCAGGAGTGATGCGCAGCCTTGCTCTCTCCCCCTGGCCATCTCTAGCTCTCTCTGTGGGCCGCCCCGGGCTGGGTGCATGCGGATAGTCAATGCGCATGTCTGAGCATGAAGTGTATGTGTGTGTGTGGGGGGGTATTTCTGCATATACATCTGCCTGTGTCAGTTTGATGCTGTCCCTCGCCCCTTTTCACCAGATCCCAGACTGTTCCTGGTAAAAAGGGTGAGACAGGGCCTGGGGGGACACTGCCCTCTTTTGGCCTTGGATCAGGAAGGTGTCTTCCTGGCTGACTGACATTAGAAGTCATTTCGTAGCCCCCGAGCTTTGCGTGTCCATGGACCTCCTCAGCCAGGGCCAGCCTGGTCCCTGGGCAGGTTCAGTCCCGCCCTTTCCACCTAGAGCACTGGCATGGGAGTCTCAGCATGGCTGCAGTGGCTTTTTGTTTTCTCATCTTGCATCGACTTCTTCAGTACAAGTCCTATAGTGTGTCTTATGGAAACATGAGACGTTACAGAAGCATAGGAAATGAAAGTCCCAGATAATCCCATTCCCCCAGAAAAGCCATTAGGTATAGCATAGCCTTCCAGATTTTTTCTGTGTAAGTACGTGCACATCTTTAAAAATAAAACCGGGTGGCTGAGCCCTGGTGGCATAGTGGTTGTGTGCAGGACTGCAGCCCACATGGTTGACGGTTCATATTCAGCAGCAGTTCTTCAGGAACAAGGCTGGTTTTCCTACTCCCACCAGGGCAGTGATGCCACAAAAAAAAAAACCCAAAAAACAAACAAAAAACCCTGGGGTTTATACTATGCATGATGTTATGTAATTTATTGTGCTTTTGACATAACCATATAATCTGGGTGTCCTTCCATGGATATATGTGTGTGTGTATACATATACATATATCTACATATATATATATATAGGTCTGCCTCATTTTGTTTAATGGCCTCATAGTTTTCCATGGTAGAAATTTTTCTCAACTTGCTTTATTTGTCTTCAATTGGCGGACTTTTGAGTTCTTTTTTTGTCATTTGAAACAATGAGGCAGAGGGAACATTCTTTTGTAAATATCTTTGCATACTTGTCCAGCATTTCTGTACAGCAGAGCAGCTAAAGGTATGTTTTATGTACATTGTTTGTAAATATAAAAAATACCCTCTAAAAGGGTTATACCAATTAAAACCGCCAACAATTGATTTAATTTGAACCCTGCCTGGTTATTACGTGGTGAATCTTGTTTCCTTGACTACAGCCATCAGTCAATGTTTTTCCCTGTTTTTTATTAAAAAAATGTAATACAAGTGTATGGTAAACAAAAATAAAATCTAGTATTGCTACATAGCAGTGGGTGAAAAGCAGTAGCCCTGACATCACCCTTCAGCTTTTTCTCCCAGTATTCAGAAACACACTGTTTCCCAGGTTAGAGCTGCAGGAGCTTTTAGGATTCCCTCCACACTTCCTTTTTTTGTTGTTTTGGTTTTTTGGGGGGGCATCAATGCCTCTGGTGGTCGTGGGCGCTACCCAGTGCCGCTCCTGAGAACCGCTACTGGATTTGAACCACCAAGTCCGCGGGCCGCAGTCCCACACTCAACCACTTACGCCACCGGGGCTCAGCCCCCTCCACTCTTCTACTGCCCTTTCACCTTTATTGAATCTTAATTTTTCTTTAATTGATTGATTTTATGGTGGACAGTAGGTTCACAGTGTTACAATTCAAAAGGGGTAAGGGTACAGAGTGGATTCATGTCCTGGCCTCCTGGTCCCCAGATCTCGATTTCCGGTTTAGGAAGTAATCACCCAGGAGCTGTGGTGGCTGAGTGGGCTCCACGCTGGGCTGCTGGTCACAAGAAGTCGCCACCATTGTGTCCGTCTTGTGGGTCCTTCTGGAAATACATGGGGGCTTCGGGAAGTCGTGGGAGAATTCCACTATCTTTTAGTTCCCCTTTTCCACAGAACTCTTCAACACACTCTCATAAGTGTTCTGTGCATGCGTGAGCCCTCCCCCCCACCCCCCCACAACACACACTTAGTACACAGAGATTCTCTGCTCTAGCAGATGAATGCTTGGCTCCCTCTCCCATCCCTTCTGCTCCCCGGAGTTGATGACTGTTACCATTTTTAGTTCTTCGATTGGTTATCTTTGTCAATCACGTATAGTCGGCTTCCATGTCTTGTTCTGTCGACAGTAGTTGGTATCTTGATGAGAACACGGGAAATGCTGCCCATCGACCTGTATTCCCTCTTTGTCCTCTCACTTCCTGGCCCTCGCCCTTGCCAATGGTCTAGTTTGACATTCACATTCTCCTATGTAATACATTTACGTCTTCCATTCTTTACCAAAGGTTCATTTTTTAAATGGAAAATCAACAAGTAGCCTTGATATTATGTATGAAAATGATGATTCACAGGAGTGCTAAATAGTGTGCATAGTTACATTCCTTCTTTGTAGCTGACTCAGTTACAATCTTGAACCTCTTTAAAAAACAAAAAGAATGTTCCTAGCGTCTGGGCCAAATGGTTTCTCTTTTCTCACATTCCACCAATTGCTTAAAATCATGTCACGTTTTAGTTCGCCTCATATTTAGATTGTAACTTTTATACAACTCTTTGTTTTTCCTAGAGTCTCTAATTGCCTTTCTTTTTTCTTGTTGACAAAAGAATGACGGGCCTTCAACATGTCCTCAAGTTTAACCGGCCTCTCAGTCATGCAACCTGTTGCCTGGAGTCCATTTCCCCCCCAAAGACATCCTTCCTGGAGCCCTCCATCCTCCTGCTCCAGTCTGGTGGTCACTCTTTAGGCCTGCTGTACAACTCTCAGCCCGGGACTTCCCTTCGCCGCCCTCCTGGGGTGGAGCCACTGTTCCCTGGACCCCAGGTCTTCTTCTTTCTTGGTTTTCTCCCCTTTTTTGCTGGAGTACATTATCAGGTAATTTTCTTAACAATGGGTATGTGGGAGGTATGCACATTCCAAGTTCTTGCATGTCACAAATGTCTTTAGTCCCTCGTACTTGATCAATGGTTAGCCTGAATATAGATTTCCATGTCAAATGCCTATTCGCTGAGAACTGGGAAGAAGCAGTTCTAGTGTGTCTTTAGCATCCAGTGTTGTCAGTGAAGTATTTGACATCAGAATGATTCTGTCTCCTTTGTAGCAACTTATATTTTTTCTCTCTGGGAGCTCTTAGGAATGCTTTATCTTGATTACTTGGAATTTTTTAGAGATGTGTCTGGTGTGGAATTTTTGTGATGCATTCTGTCAGTATTCTAGAATGTGTTTTAACCTAAAACGTTGGATACATCTTCAGCCTAGGAATTTTTTCTTCTATTTCTGTGACAGTATTTTTCTCTCCATTTTTCTCCTGTTCTCTCTTTCTGGAACTTCTGTTCATCAAAATGGTAGAATTAATAGCTGGGTCATCTGTTTCTCTTATATTTTCTCTCATACTTTTCATTTCTTTCTCTCACTGCTTTGCTGTCATGGAGATTTCAACGTTATCAGCTTTTGAATTGAATTTTTTTTCAGCCATGATAATTTCGTCTCTAAGGCCTCTTATTTTCTGATTTTTTTTTTTCCCTCATAGCATCCGGTTATTTTTTTTACTGTGTTCCTTGAATTGTATCTTTCTAGTGAGGCCAGCTTTTCTATTTCAGGTGGTCTTCCCCTGCAGTTGGCTTCTTGGGTTGGGTTTTTAGATCTAACAATGAAGGACTGACTCCTGGGGTATGTTTTCTTCTCCTCGGGCATTGGATAACCGGGCAGGACACTTGAGCACAGCACACGGGCAGAGCACACTGATTGGCCGACATTACTTTAGGATGAGCTAGATGAGACATTCATTGTCAAGCTTTGGGTTCCTGAGGGCCAGGCAGAGGGGGCTCCAGTCAGAGATGCTTCTAGTAAAGACCTCAACATTCCTTAGTCACTTTATTCAATTTCTTTAGAGAAGAATCCAGGCAGTGGGTTGTAAGAGGTTAAGTAGAGGAAAAAGGCCGATGCTTTTTTTTCTTTTAGTTTTTGTTGTGAATTAAGTGTGGTTTTACAGAGCAGATCATCAGTTGTACATTCAACACTCCCTATCGGGGCTGGCTCTTGAAATTCACTTCAGATCTTTATGAGTTTGCTCATTTGTTCATCTTGCTTCTCTTTTCGACCCTCTGTTGAATTTGCCCACTTCAAGTCAAGGTCTCTCTTGGGCCACTCAGGACAGAGCAGCTCCCATGGCTCCTGTAAGCCACTCAGAGCAGATTCTGGAGCTGTGCCCCTCTGCCGCATTGCCACTGGCCACCGCCTGCCTGTGGTTCAGAAGCACTGGAAGCAGGCTAATCTGAAGTGAGCTGTACTTGAGTAGAAAATACATGCCAGGTGGTGAATGTGGTTAACGTCACTAAATTGTACACTCAACAGTGGTTGAAATGTCACTGTAAAAGAAATAATCTGTATCTTTCTAGCCAGGAAAGGAATCACATAGAATAATAATAATAAATATATGCGGCTGAGCCCCGGTGGCGTAGTGGTTGTGCGCAGGACTGCGGCCCACTGGGATGGAGGTTCAATTCCCGCTCACAGGAGCACAGGCTGGGCCTCCTACTCCCACCACCTGAGGGCAGTGATGCCTAAAAAAAAATAAATAAAAATAAATAAATAAATATATGCTTGATACGAATGATGTATTGAATGTTGAAAGAGCCCCCAATAAAATCATTGGGAAAAAAAATAAAAATTAATAATAATAACCAGCTTTCATCAGTACCAAGAAAAGAGTAAAATCTCTGTGGCATTGAGTGCGTGGTCAGGCGGTACAATCGAAGATACCAGCTATATTCTTGTGTAAAGTAAAATACAGCACTAAAGTTAGCTTTCTCTGTTTTGTTTTTTTTGGGGGGCATCACTGCTCTCCGGAGGTGGGAGTAGGAGGCCCAGCCCCACTGCTGGAATTGAACCTCCGTCCCAGTGGGCCGCAGTCCCGCGCACAACCACTACACCACCGGGGCGCAGCCCGCTTTCTCTGGTTTTAATTCATGCAGTTCCTAGATCGGGTTAGGGGGCGGACGTGTGGCTGGCCCACATTATCTCTCCGTGGCACAGCGCTGCTCTAGATGACGGCCCCAGCCTGGCTCACCATGTGTCCGTCCGCTCTTCACGTTTGTCCCGTCACGTGTGTCCTGATGAGCCCCGCTCCTGTTCTCTGCTGATAGGGATTTATTCGACTTTGCTGCCGCCCCATCTTAATGGGAGAGGATGGCAGGAAATGACCATCTTGCACATGACGTTGCTTCCAACGTTTGGCCCCTCGGAGCAGTCATTTGTCCTGTCGCTGACGGTCAAGGAAGGGACTTGGCTTTGCTTCCTGCTGGAGCCCTGGCGCTCGGCACCGTGCTCGCTTGACGCACACTCCGTGCGATGCCTGGGTCTGCTGGCTGGGCCAGTAGGTGGGAGGGGGAAGGCTGGGTCATTTCTCCCCCCTGAACAGCCAGGAGAGCTGAGGCCCAGGGAGGGGAGAGTTCCCCTTACAGGCTGAGATTGGTTCTTGGTTTGGGGGCCAGCCTGCCCTCACCTCCATCTTTCCCAGCAGGTTTGGGATGTACATTCCGTTCCTGCAGCTGAACTGTGACCTCCGAAAAGCGAATCTGTTCAGCCACATGGCCTCTGTGGGGCCCCGGGAGGCAGTCAGTGGCCTGGCTCGGAGCCGGGACTACCTGCTGACACTGCGAGAGACTTGGAAGCAGCACACGCGGCAGCTGTACGGCCCAGACGCCATGCCCACCCATGCCTGCTGCCTGTCTCCCAGCCTCATCCGCAGTGAGGTGGAGTTCCTCAAGATGGACTTCAACTGGCGCATGAAGGAAGTGCTTATCAGCTCCATGCTGAGTGCCTATTATGTGGCCTTTGTGCCTGTCTGGTTTGTGAAGGTAGGTATGTAGCTTAACCCAGGGAATCAAGGGGCCGGTGCCTCCCTGGGATCCTCCTGAGTTCTCCTGCTTGCCTAAAGAACGCTGCCATTTTTTCTGGGCTCTCCCATCTGCTGCAGGGCTAGAGTAACTACTGTCTAGGCCCCCTGAAAGGAAGTGGCCTCCCGACATCAAGGCAGGCATGGCCTTGTTGTTCATAGTACTGGCTAACAGTGGCAGTGACTTTGTGTCTCAGTGTGGCGGTTTTGGCGTAGACTTGTCATGATGCCATGCATTAGCTGAAAGGGGGGGGGGGGGAGACAGGAGTCATCAGTCCTCAGCGATTCCCAGAGCCCGTGCCTGCCTCCTCTTGCTTACACGGCTTCCTGGCTAACCAGGAAGCCTGCAGCATCTCTTGAAGGAGAGACTGCACTTGGCGGCTTGGATCTGGGAAGACGTGTCTGGCGAGCACCTTTGGTGTGCTTGGACCTTTCACGAGTCTTATCGGGCTGCCTAACACCTCTCAAGGAGCCTGAGCGGCACAATGGCGAGGACTCGGGCTAACCGAAGTTCAGTGGTTCAAACCTGCCAGCTGCTTCACAAGGGAAAGATGTGGCGGTCTGCTTCCATTACGATTTCAGCCTTGGGGGCTGAGCCCCGGTGGCGTAGTGGTGTGACTGCAGCCCACTGGGTTGGAGGTTCAATTCCAGCAGTGGGGCTGGGCCTCCTACTCCCACCACCAGAGGGCAGTTGATGCCCAAAAACAAACAAACAGAAAAAAGATTTCAGCGTTGGCATCGTCATGGGGCAGTTAGACTCTGTCCCACCCGGTCAACTCGATGGCAGTGGGTTAGGTATCAGCTCCTAGAGGTAGTTGGCGATTGCTCTCATCCCTGTTTGACAGGTGAGAAACCAAAGCACAGAGAAGTTAAATGAGTTGCCCAAGATCACAGAGTTAATAAGCTGCAGGGTCAGGTGTTTTTTTTGGGGGGGCATCACTGCCCTCTGGTGGTCACGGGTTCTACCCAGTGCTGCTCCTGAGAGCCGCCGCAGGATTTGAACCGCCAAGCCCGCGGGCGACAGTCCCACGCTCAACCACTTACACCACCGGGGCTCAGCCCAGAGTCAGGTTTTTTTTTAGGCATCACTGCCCTCTGGTGGTGGGAGTAGGAAGCCCAGCCTTTGCTCCTGTGAGCTGGAATTGAACCTCCATCCCAGTGCACCTGTTACACCCCAGCGCCTGTGCTGTGGCTCAAACTGGGGGCAGCCAGAGCACTTTTTTTTTCCTTTGTGCAAAACGGACCCGTGGGCACACAGTGCTGAGCCCAGAATGAAGCCTGCCTTTTTAGACCTCTGCTCTCTGGTTTCAGCCAGCCTGCTGTCTCCCCAGGGCAGTCCTGACTCCCTAGCCAGGAAGACTCGGGGCGGGAGAGGGCGGAGTGAGCCCAGCCCGGGGATCCCAGGCCTCACCCGCCTCCCACCGCCCCCCAGAACACACATTACTATGACAAGCGCTGGTCCTGTGAGCTCTTCCTGCTGGTGTCCATCAGCACGTCGGTGATCCTCATGCAGCACCTGCTGCCGGCCAGCTACTGCGACCTGCTGCACAAGGCCGCCGCCCACCTGGGCTGCTGGCAGAAGGTGGACCCGGCCGTGTGCTCCAACGTGCTGCAGCACCCGTGAGTCTCCCTGCTCTCTCCTGCCTGGCCTCACCCCCGCCGGTCAGGGCCCGAGGTCAGCTCAGCTAGCGAGTCAGCACCCGGTTACCACGCTACGGCAGGCCTTGTGTACAGGGCGAGGTGGGACTGGGCCTAAGAGGAACACATGCCCAGGGCCTTCAGTCGCTGGCAGTTAATGGAGAGGGGAGGGGGGGGGACATGCAGTGAGGTCATGCACTCGTCCGCTCTCTCCTTCCGTGGCTCCTTGACTCCCTCACTGAACTGGCCTACCCCTGTATCATTCCATCCTCCACCCCGGTCCCCTGCACGCGCCTGCATCCCGTCGCTTACTCCCTCAGCGGACATTTCCGCCCACCAAGTCCATACCCCAAAAGAGCCAGGTGGCACAGTGAGGAAGCGCCCAGCTGCTAACCCAAAGCTGGGGGACTCCAGCCCTGCCAGCCGCTCTGTAAGAGGACAATGTGGTAGTCCCCTTCCCGAAGTACTGACAGCCTCGGAAACTGTGGGCTGGCCCAGCCTTCCCCTGTAGGGTTAGCTGCGAGTCAGAATTGACCGGAGGCAGGCAGTGGCTTAAGCTTTGTTTGTGTGAATCCATGCCAGGCCTGGGGCTGTCCTTCCGCAGAGGGGGCTTTGACTTGTCCGCATCAAAGGTTTTGAAGAGGTGAAAGGATCATCCCCAGGTGTATTTGGTTTATTTTTAGAACAAGGCTGGTGCTGAGCCTTGTTTGTAAACAAGGAGGGGTTCACGATTGGGGCGGAGAGAGCCAGGCACACACAGAGCCCGAGGGGGTAGAGAGGGCCACGTCCGGGGCTACCTGAAGCAGGACGGAAGTTGCCTGCTGGAACCTTGCGGTGCTGGGTTGGTGCCAGGCATCCAGCCAGCCCGGCACCAAGTGCTTGGCACACAGCTTATCCTCGCTTTCCTGCCGGTATTTCTCTTTTACACTGGAAGCACCTCATAGCCTCGCGAAGACCCCAGGGCAGGGACCAGAGTGAGCCTAGGTCCCAGGAGGAGGATAGGCAGAAAGGAGGCCTGTCATGTGACAGCAATGAGCTGACCCAGGGGAGCAGAGATGGCAAAGGCGGCCACTGAGGCCAGGCCGCCTGCTGTGGGTTCTCAGAGCAGTCAGGTCCCGTCTCGGATAGGGCATTGCTGAGTGGGCAAGAAGGGGCTTGGCCAGACCATAGACTCTGAGTGAAAGGGGGATGAGAAAGACAGAGCTGTGCTGATGATGAGGATGAACCTGGACCTCAGATAAGACCCAGGCTTCCTGGCATTGCTTTCCCAGCTGAGGAACTGGGTCCCGTCAGCCACCATGAACATTAGAGTCTCACCTAAAAGAACTCCAGTTGCCATGGGGTTGCTGGGATTCAGGTTGAGTGTGTGTGTGTGTGTGTGTGTGTGTGTGTTTTCAAGGCTGTGACCTTTCAAAAGAAGATCACTAGGTTCAAACCACCCACCTTTCCATTGAGGGTTGAGTCCTGAACAGTTTGCACCACCCATGGCTCCTCTACACTCTCACAGCCTCCATCCTGTAATGCTGGCACCAAACACGACCTGCCGGGTGGCCTCATTCTTCAAGGCCTGAACACTCTTAGAATCTATGCCCTTCCCCATCGTGCACTTGGCGGGCTCCCCAGCCCGGCAGAGAACACACACAGTAACATCTGCGTGTGTGTGGCTGTGTGCTTGTTTTAAAGTTTATGAAGGATGAAAGGTGTAAATCTCAAGTGTCCTTTGAGTTTGGAGAAAAGAAACCCACCTCCAGGTCCTCAGAAAACATCTTCGTGGCCCTTTCCCCAGCCCCCTCAGACCCCAGAGACAACCCCCTTTCTGTTTATTTCACCATAGGATAGCTACAGATGTCACATAGACGGCAGCGGACAGCTCTGTCCAGCTGCTGCTGTGCAGCGCAGTCTGGGCGTGGCTCAGACACACTGTCTGACAGAATAGGAGCTCTTGATGCCCGACTGATTCAACAAGGCAGAAGGGCCCTGGGGGGCGAAGCAAGGCTGCCTACAGACTGGGATGCTCCATGCTCTGGCCCAGGCCTCTGAGGGGCCCGGAGAGCTCACAAAGTGCTGGAAGGAAGATCCCTCCGGGCCCCACTCCTCCTTCCCCTGGCACATGCTCCCGGGGTCTGCCTGTGGCATGCTTTGAGGGTGCCTCTCCTCTGGGGCTCTCAGAATAGTGAGGGACACAGACAGGCCACTGACCCAAGATTGGGGCAAGTGGACAAGTGGCAGGAAATGGTTGGTCCAGTGAAAGACTGCTGCCCTCTGTGGGGAGTTGCAGGACTTTCCGGAGGAGCCTGGGCTCTGAGCAATGACTGAAGAGCTTGCTGGCACCTAGAAGGCACCAAGCGGGGAGGGCCAGCCAAGGGGAGGGCAGCGCGGGTAGAGACCTGCCGCAGCAGAGGGTTGTGTGTAGAAGTGCTACAGGCACCAAATGCGGTCAACTGCATGAGTGGTGTGGTGGGCCGTGTGGGAGGCCATGATGGGTCTCCGAACGTGTGTTAGAGAGTCTGCACTTGACCTCCAGGGCATCAGGAAGCCTCCTGAAGGCTCTAGGACAAGGAGGGGTCAGGGTCAATTTGGTGTCCCAGAAAGTTTGCTCAGACTGCTGGGACTCAGGAGACTAGAGACAGAAAATGCACCCAGAGAGGGACACGGGTTTCATAGCAACCCCTCAGACATAGGTGACAATCCAATGAGGTAATGGGGCCCCAGAAAGGTGACTGTAGAGATGGGAGCCCCGCCATCCTCTCCCGGCCCCCGCTGTGAGTGAGCGGGCGGTAAGCGATGTCCTCGGGCTGTGCCTCCAGGTGGACTGAAGAGTGCATGTGGCCGCAGGGGGTGCTGGTGAAGCACAGCAAGAACGTCTACAAGGCCGTGGGCCACTACAACGTGGCCATCCCCTCCGACGTCTCCCACTTCCGCTTCCACGTGAGTCTTCCCCTGAGCCCCATCGAGAGGGCAGGATGGTGGACAGGCAGGGCTTGACGCGTCAGAGCAGGAGGGAGGCTCCACATCCACGATGCCCCCTTAGCTACTCTCTGTACTCCACCGGGACCCCCCCCCCCCCATGCAGTGCCAGGACCGCCCCCCGTGGCTGGCTCTTGGCTCTCACTGGCTGCAGCTCCCTTTGTGGCAGCAGAGCCTTCAAAGGGGAACAATAGGGGTCAATAAAAGGAGCCATTCTTGGTGGTAAAAATAAGAGCCGGCCGCAGGCCGCAGGCGTCCTGGTGGAGTAATGGCCATGCGTTGGGCTGCTAACCGTGAGGGCCGCAGTTCAAAACCTCCAGCCGCTCCTCGGGAGAAAGATGGGCTTTCTACTTCCCATAAAAAAAAAAAAAAAGAGTTACAGTCTCAGAAATCCTCGGGGGCAGTTCTACCCTGCCCTATTAGGTCACCACTGACTCAATGGCAGTGAGTGTGATATTTTCCTTCCCGGCCTCCAACCCCCGAGTCCTTATTGTGTGTCATGCACTGTGCTAAGCATTTCCTTGCTTCAGTCTGACCCAGGACCTCAGTGAGGGTCAGAGGAAGAGCCTGTCTAGCTGCCCTTCGGCTCGGAGACTAGACGCAGAGTCTAACTTGCCCAGGGCGGCGAGCCGAGAACCTTCAGGACTGACAGCAATGATGCAGGAGGGGCTAGTCAGAGCCGTCTCGTCTCGGGGTCCTCACTTTACTTACTGTCCTTTACAATCCAAATCACTTTCTCCAACCCGGTCCGAAGTCCGAAGCTCACGGTGCTTGTGGGAAGGGGCTCAGCCTCCTCCCCCTGTGCTTCCTGTGAACCCCACTGGGGCCCCAGGAGCCGGCCTGGAAGGGGGCTCTGAGGAGCAATCTGAGAAACCATGCGTCTGAGACCCAGGAAGGGGAAGGACTTGCCCAAGGTCCGGCGACCTGTCAGGGGCTGAGCTAGGCCTAGGGTCCCTGTGTCTGGGCGTCCCGGAGCCCACCACTTCTCCCTGGATTCTGTGAGCAACACTTAAGGGTTCCGTACCTTGGTCTCAGCAGACTCAAAACCCCTAGGCATCTGTGGACTCTTGAACTGATCGGAATTGTTTTTTCCTGTTTTAAATTTGAGTCCCCACACTCAGCCTTGCCAGGTAACAGTGAGATGTGGCCGGAGCCCCCGGGAGCCTCTGGCCCATCTGGGAGTGCCACGCCAGAAGCCGTGGGTGACTCCAGCTGCAGAGTGGGTAGTCACTGTTCATGCCTGTCTCCTCAGACAGCGTCACTGCTCCGCCCAACCTTAGCTCAGGAAGACAGTGCATTCGTTTTAGGCCAGAAAAGGATTTGGAGAGAGACAGATCTCTCAAAACAGGTCTACATATGACCTCCTCCCTGGGGTACAGACTTCGGGGAGGGGGGTGAAGGGAGACATCAGACAGTGTAAGATATGACAAAGTAATCATAATTTATAAATCATCAAGGGTTTATGAGTGGGGGGAGGGGATAACGAGGAGCCAATGCCAAGGGCTTAGACAGAAAGCAAATGTTATGAGAATGATGAGGGCAGCGGATGTACAGATGTGCTTGACACACAATGGACTTAAGTATGGATTGTGATAAGAGTTGTAAAGCGGGCTGAGCCCCAGTGGTGTAGTGGTTGTGCACAGCACTGTGGCCCACTGGGATGGAGGTTCAATTCCAGCTCCATAGGAGCAAAGGCTGGACCTCCTACTCCCACCACCTGAGGGCAGTGATGCCCCAAAAAACAAGACAAACAAACAAACAAAAGAGTCCTATAAGCCCCCAATAAAAGTTTTTTGTTTTTTTTTTTAGTTTTTTGGGCATCACTGCTCTCCAGTGGTGGGAGTAGGAGGC
>PVJH01010876.1:0-73067 GCA_004026705.1 Nesogale talazaci
TTTGTGCCCCAAATGGGTGCACTGAGATGGCTGTATGGACGGGTGCGTGGTGGCAAAACCAGTCTCCCATGTGTCATATATCAGGCGTTTTTTGTCACACACTGCTTGACACACAATCTCTTCAGAACCTCTAAGTAGAAAGCTTGATTAACAGTCTGAATCTGGTAGAATGAAATGCAAATGCACTATGCCCCACACATCACAAACACAAACAAGTATTGGGTATTTTAGGCGGTACCCCTTGCATATTTGCTATGAATTAAAATCAACTGAAGAACAGTTGGATTTGTTTTGGTCTAGGTTATCTAGAGTATGAAGGCACCCTTTATGGTGTAGTGGTTACAAAGTTAGGCTATTCAGCTGAAAGCCCGCAGTTTGAAATCACCAGCCCCCTCTGAGGAAGAATGAAGGGACTTTTTATGGCTGTAAAGAGTTACATGCTTGGAAACGCACAAGACCGTTCTGTCCTGTGCTATACGGGCTGAATACTATGAGTCAGAATTGATTCGAGGGCAGTGAGCTTGGTTTTGGAGCGTGAAAAGGTGCCAGAATTAACTGTTCAGTTGGGGCCCAAAATACTTTACAACCAAGACAGACCCTATAGGCATTAAGTGAGGAGTGGGAAGGGAGTCTACCCAATATTCTAAAGTGCACAGGACAATCCTCATACCAAAGAACGATTTCATCCAAAATATTAATTTTCTAAGGTTGATCATCTCTGCCCTAACTCTGTTTATCTCCACTTTCCAAACTCCAGCTAAATTACTTTCTTGCAGTTTTTGTTACATTGCAACAAAATGCTCTCCAACCATCGCAGGAAACTACACAGGCTATTATAGTTGATTTTTTGAAATTGTTTATGCCTCACCCTAAATAATATTTCCTCATAAACACTCCATTTATTCTTAATAAATATTTATTTTGATGCCATTATATACAGTGTTTAATGGCCCCCTTTTAGTCTAGAATACAGTCAAGTTATAAGTTTTATTCAGCATTGAATGCCTAGCACATAATTAAGTGAGTGACAGACAAAAACTAGAAGGTGAATAAATACATTTTGCATAAATAAATGAGTGAATTGAAATATATCTGAGGCAATACTTTCCTGGAAACAGTAATTTAACAGTTTAACTATTTTCATCAACTGCTATGAACCTTTATAATTTTAATAAGGCTATGATTATAATTATTTTCTAGAAATATGTTTTTGTTTCAAAATTAAATATAATCATGCATACTCATTTTCTCTGTGGTATGGCAGAATTTTATTGTGGGCATTTTGAGTCGATTTTCTATATTGTTTATTTCCTCTACAATTTTTTTTTGTCCTTCAATTTTTCCTAAATTGATTTACAATGGATTTATAAACTCTGAGTCCTCAATATGGATAAAGACAGCACTAAACTAAATGTTGATTAAACAGCTATGCTTAAATATCTCTATTGTGTGTGTGTGTGTGTGTGTGTGTGTGTGTGTGTCTGGCCAGCATGGCTTTATGCTATAGATACATTTTTACTTAAGGTAAATTCCACATAAGCATATGCTAGAAAGTACCTTGATTATGTCAGTAGAAGAGAGATTATGAACTACATTGTATGCAGATTTTGCATTATATTTTATGCTGGTTGTGAATATGTAACTTTAAAAAGGAAATACATCAATATTGGTCCCAAACTCTATTATCGAGAGAATCAAATGTTGATTTCCCCTAGCAAACTTAACCATATTTTTGACACAGAATTTGTTAAGTTCCTGATGTTTTACTGCTTAAAAATGATCAATACTATTAATTTATATTTCAGCACCAACTGTACTTTCCTCATTTTTTGCTGACTCTACTTTTTCTCCTGTATACTGAGTGAAAATATTATTATATTCCTTTGCTATTTTATACAGTTTGATGATAACAGATGACAGTTTCATAGACTACCTTTTTCTAAACACTTCATTCCCTTCTTATGAATTCTATTGAGATCACAAAAATTGTTGTTGGTAAAAGTATTATGCATAAATTTTTAGATTCTGTGTATTTCTTATTTTGCTTTTGAGTGCAAGAGAATCATAGATCAAATTCCAGTGGTTTTATTTCTACCCAGTTTTTTATCAACAGCATGACATATTATGCTTTATCAAATATTTCAACTAATCCTTATTATACAATATAAATTCACTTAATAAAACGTTCGATTTTCATTCAGAAGCACACACAAATGCAGACATACATTTTCCATAAATTCTCAGTAGAAGTGATGTAGGTAATAAGCTGTGTATTTTAGGATTTTGGATCAACACAGCAATGGCATTTTTAATATTACATGCAAGGAAAAGGTCACTTTTCTTACTTAAAGCGATGATATCACTTTCTCTGTTCCTTCCATAACTGAAGAACTGCTTGTTTTAATCCTGGCCATCACAAAGGCTTAAGTGCAGCAGCTTGGATAACTGCCCAGCATTACCAATAAGGGTAGTTCCCTTTGCTCTCCCTTTTTATAGCAGCACTGGGTCCCCACTCTTCAACCATTAATGTTCTTTCTGAGATCATGCTCAAAGCCTCTCATTTCTGAACTCTCATTACAATGAACCTATTGGAAATATTAATGTACTTTACAGAACACTGAGATCACAAAATATTTTTGCAAAGGCAAGAAACCAGTTAACCTGGGATAAAGCAATTATGAAATTCTGGGAAAGTGAAAGTACAAAGGATTCTCACTAACAGTGATTTTCAACTCCCAACTAAGGAATGGCACTTTGATCAAATAACCTGGTTATGTAGATGCTAAACTGAAAAACCTGGCCAGTGAGAGAGAATGACAACAGGATGAATCTCCTTGGGTCCAGTGATAGCTTGAAGACCACGAGTAGGATACTTCAGGACACATACTCATGAATAGAGGTTCTGGAGAGTCACAGCAACCAGATTGATGGAACATAATAAGGAAGCACTCTTGTCTATGTGACTTTGCATGTTCATTATTATGCAAATTAGATTAGTTTTAAATTCTACATCCTACAAACATTTACACTGTGTCAGTCCATCAACTTGGTGCTCATCCTCCTTCGGGGAGAATGTTTAGCAAGCGTGATGGGCCTTTTCCGGAAATGGTCCCTCTTAATAACATATCCAAAATTAATGGGACACCTTCTAAGGAGCATTGAGTTTGTACTTCAGCCAGGGCAGTTAACTTTTTCTTCTGGCATGAGGAGTTGTCAGTGGGGAAAGAAAGCCTTTGTCGCAGGGTCAGAAATAAGGAAATGGTCACCTGTAAACTGATGCTGTTCAAATCCAAAAGGATCATTTTATTTTCACACTTTTTAGATCCTACTTTAGTGAACTTAATACCTAGCATAAAACACCAAAGGCCCTTTAAGAGCTCTAAAATGCCACCTAAGGTGTTCTAATTGGAGTAAAACAAATCAAACTTCAAATAGACAGCTACTAGAAAAGCAGAAAACTTGAAAAGTAGGACAATGAGCCAAATACAAAGAGAAGAAAAATTGAAAGAAGGGGTTGATTTTTGTCATGAGCAGCACAATCAATAATTACTTAATGTTTTTAGACATTTTTGAATGCTTGGCTTATTCCCTGCAAACACACATAAATAATCTAATAATTTTAATATTAACTAAGTACCGGAGAATAAGGATAACAATAATCACAGCGGCATGGTAACAGCTCTCTTCATACATATTACTCTAGCCTCCTAGTCCCAATAAGCATGGCCTTCATTGGTCGACTCACTCCGGATAGCCTTGCTGAGAGCAGGAGTTGATCTCCTTGGTTCCCAGCTCTCTGAGAAGTCACTGTCTCTACCCTAGTTTAAACAGGCAGGCTATTGGTCTTTGGATGTCATTTGGAAATTCTGTGGCATCCTGCCCAGTGTTATCGGGGTTCCCCACTTTACAGGGGGGGGGATCTTCTGACTGCCTGTTGGTTCTGGCTTCTGTCCAATTTGGGGGCAGGCCTAAGTGTCAATTTATATTTATTCTTAAAAATAGAGTTTCTTGGGTTATTTTGTAAAATGTGGCTCAATATCTTGCAACGTAGTTCAATGTCTTACTGGGAAATTCTATGATGTTGTCATCAATTTTAATGTTTTATATATATTTTTTGTTACTCTGGACTTATTAAGGAGATATTTTCTTTGAATTTATTATTGCAAGAACCCCACTCATCTGTCAGCTGGTGTTAGTGTGCTGATTTTTAGGTTGCTGTGATACTGGAAATTTTGTCACTTGTATTTAAAATACCTTCAATTTTATCTATGGCAAATGGGTTTCAGTTGAGTTTTTAGATGAAGAATAGACTAGGAAGGTAGGCAATCTACTTCTAGGCAAGGAATTAGCTAATAAAGACCTTATATATAGAAGAGGAACATTGATGTAGTGTCAGAAGATGTATCACTCAGGTTGTAAGGCACCCATAATATGTTGGGGAATAACTGTAGCTTCAAAGTATATTCATCCTTTGTGACAAACCAATATCCACCACTTGAAGGCATTTATTACCAGTCTAAGAAATCCTTATATGTGCATCCAACATTTTCTAACATTTTATTAAAAGATAATTTGAATATTAGAACTATAATTCAGTAGTTTTGGGCAGAAGTTGAGTTCACATTTAAAAAATCATTTTATTAGGAGCTTTTTCAGATATAATAACAATTCATGATTCAATTAGATCAAATAGTTGTGCAATATCTGTCAACCATCCTTTTCAATGCGTTTTCTTTCTGCTTGAACTCTGATATCAGCTCCCCTTTATCTCCTCCATCGCCCACTCTCCCACCCCCATGAATCCTTAATATGTTACTACTACTACTACTACTACTGTATCTTACACCACCCACTCTGTCTGTTCACCTCCAATTCTACTCCATTCTCCTCCAGTGGGGTTTACAGTCCTCATTGCTATCAGCTACCAGTGCAATCTTCTTCTCCTTCCCACCTCTCTTTCTGTACCTTCTTAGAATCGTTACTCTAGTTACTATTTCTGTGGGGTTAAAGGTTTTGGATTTCATGCATCAAACAATCTAAATTATAAAATGAACACATGCAGGCTTAACAAGATTAGTGAGGTAAGTCTAAGGCCATAATAATGAGGGGAGGAAATAGTGAAGAACTAGAGGGTAGTTATGGGTTTCATCAGTGCTATACTGCATCCTGGAGATATCATCCTTTCCATGTATCCCTTCTGTGAGGGACTGTCTAATTACCTTGTAGGTGGATTTTACGTCTGCATTTTGTCTACGCTCCTCACATTAATTTGATTACTTAGCTTTGAACTTAAATACCTGGTCCCATCTGCATTTCATGACACACAAACTGGTGTGCCTCTTCCATGTGGGCTTTGTTGCATCCATGCTAGATGGCTGCTTGTATAACCACAAGTCTTAAAGTCCCCAAATACTATATCTTTTAATAACAGACAAAATTGGCTTTCTTCACTACATTTGCTTATGCACCTGTTTGTTTTCAAAGACAGTGTTGTGAATGTGACTATCATACGTTGTCACATGAGAACAAAAAACTCTTGTACTGATACAAGATTTAAGTAAAGGCCCGAAGTCCATCTCCTTCCTTATTATATTTGCAAATATGTAGATATACTTAGAAAAATACACCTATCTTTATATATTTACATATTTATATTTGCATTATATATATAATTTTTACTTTCTTATTCTTTCTTCTATTTCTTGTTTTCTTTTCTCTTACCCCACTAATATATTTACCCATCATTCAGTAACTCCTCTCAGATACATTTCAATTGGTCAAACATGACCAGGATGCTACATCCTTCTCACTCTCTATTTTAGAACCCTTGCTATTCCCCTGTCTTTGATGTTATTGGCTAACCACTCCCCTCCCCCAGCTTCTTTCTCCCCTGAATCCTCTGGCCCCACAATTCTACCCCCCAGAACTGTTGGTCCTGTTGCGATGTCCTAGGGATTGCTTATACCAAGACATAAATCAGCAGGCACAGAGAAGAAGTAAAAAGAGAGAAATCATGAACATAGTTCCAAGGCTACCTGCTACCCTGACCTTGAGTAGCTGAGTATCTCTGTTAAGTAGCATGGAGGCACTGTCATCTAGGAAAGAGATATCATGTCTGGGCCTAAGGCTGGCCTTGCTGTCCTCTCTGAAGTAGGGGCTCTGGGCAAGAAAAATGCCCTCCACACTTGGTGGGCCAGAATGAGGTCTACTATCTCTCTCTCTCTCTCTCTCTCTCTCTCTCTCTCTCTCTCTCTCTCTCTCTCCCCCTCCTTCTTAGTGTGTTCCCATATGAACAGGGAAGACCAGCCACCATACCCAGACTGTGTTATACACTGTAGCACTGTGATCAAGCTGGGGGAAGTCATATCTTGAGCTGAGGCCAGCCCTGCCATTAACTCTGGTAATGATCTGATGTTTGCGAGTACATGACTCTTAAGAATTGGCTTATAAGAATGATGTCTGTGCTCTCTCTCCCTTTCTGTGAAGAAACAAGTAGTACCATCCCCATTTTCATTTTTTATTTCCCTCCTCCTTTGTGAGACTTCAAGGCCTGATGAAAGATGCAGCACTGATGTGTCTGCATCTCTTTTCTTTTTTTATGCCTTATGCACCCTTGGCTTTGGTCTTTCTCCCTTCAGGGTACCTGGTCCTTGTTAGGAAGTTTTTAGGAATTTTGTGCATGAAACGAAGGAAGAGTCCGAATTAGTGTTATTGAAACAGACTTTATTGGGAGCAAGCGGATGGATTCAACAGCTTATGGGGAAGCAAGCTGATGAAACTGAACCCGACCAAAGGAGGGGGGGATTTTTATACCCCCCTCTTGACCCAGAAAGGGTCAGGCTATTCTCTGTGGGCAACGGCCTGGCGGTAGAGTCGTTTCCATTGTGGCTTTGTGTAGAAGGGAGAGGCAGGACCTATGTAATGGTTGAGTTTTCCCTTTGTGGCCTTGGGCAGCTGGAAAAAATCAGGGGCTGGGCAGTAAGCGTTTCGCAGAAAATGGCTGGCTTCGGGAATGCAAGTTACAACAGGGGAGGGGTAAAGGCTGTTGTCGGCCAAGGACAGTCCTGAGCTTGGGAAGTATGCATTATGCGCATTTTTCTCTGTGCACCTTTGTGGGGTGACATCCTTAGTGAGTCCAAGTTGTGTAATTGAGAGGTAATTAAAGAGACCTAAGATAAGGGAAAAAGTGCAAGTGCTCACTTCTGGGGCGGTCATAGCTGCAGGAGCCAGATCTTTACACAGAGAGTGAATATATTTGCAACCAAGGTTAACATGCACAGGTAGGGCCCTGCCGGTCCCTCTAATTACAGGGAACTGAGAGGTTGATGCTGAGCTCTAGAAAGGAGAGAGAGCTCAGCTAGGAATGAAAAAGAAAGACAGGCTTTATTGGGGTAGGCATGGACTTTGGGGAAGGGAAGGGCCAACAGAGAAATGAGCAGGAGCATTTTGCCCAGAACCTCCTGGGCAGGTTCTGAGGCCCCAGCACAGCTAGGGAGGCACGCCTGACAGTGAGGCAGTGGGACATATATAGGTCTTGAGCAAAGGACACATGCACAGGTAAGGGGAATGGGGCTTTCTGATGTTCAGTTGCTGGATCTGAGTCAGGATATGCTTTGTGAGTTTATCTTGTCTTCTACATATCTAACCTCTGGAACACTTAGGGAAGACAGTGTACAGACCCATCCTTGAGAGATAAGCTCTGTGAAGGGGCTGTAGCCTTTGGGGAGATAGGCTCGGTGAACTGCCAGAGGCAGGGGTTAGCAGGTTATTCATTCTCTTGTGAGGCTGGTGCAAAGGGTTCCCAGGGGCTGCCCGATTTAACCCCATCCCATAAACACATTCACGACAGGAAGGGGGTGTGCAATAGGAACATATGTGATAAGATAGTGGGGCCCTAAAGTCTAGCTGGTAGCTTACATTTTGTCATCTTCTGAGTTGACTTGATCTTAGGAGAGCCTCTTTGGACTCTCCTTCTGGGGAACAATCCTTTATCCTTAACAGAAGGGAGGGGACTCTGCTCAGGGTGGGGCAGATAATCGGGCCTGCTTACCTGAGTTGCCTGACAACCTTCTGGCAGATTACCTTTAAACAGCTGACCTTCAAATGTATAGTAAGTTACCCAGAGTTTGCATATAGCATCTTGGGTTTGGCATATATTATGAAAGAGCATCATGGAGAATAATTTTTTTTCTGCTTCCAACACCACTACTGCTGCTGGAACTTACCTCAATGGATTCATGTTGTACCTTTTCATTTGTGCTAGGCTAACTTCACTCAACATTATATCCGCCAACTTTTTCACAAGATAATATGACTCTTGCTTTTGTCACAGCTTTTCAGGCATAATATTCCATTATGGTACATACCAGGGTTTTAAATACATGTGTCTATTGATGGAAACTTAGAGTCTGTTTCCTAATATTTTCCATTATGAACTACATTCCCATGATGAACATAGGAGTGCAGTTGTTTGGCCCTGGCCTGTTTCTTACTTCTGTCAGGTATGGTTCAAGTAGGGAAATTGCTGGCTTGTAAGGTAACTTTGTTTTGCATCTGTTTTGGGTGTACCCAAATCATTCTTCACAGTGGATTTTTGTATCTCCAAGACCACCAGCAGTGGATGAGAGTTCCTATCTCACCGTATTCCCTCCAACATTTGTTGATCTCTGCTTTTTAGAATTGAGGCTGTTAGATGATATCTCAGAGTTATTTTACTTTGCATTTCCCAGATGATTAATGATCACGAACAATTTTTCATATATTTATTGACTTTTGAGGTTTCCTCCCTTGTAAATCTTCTGCTTAGGTCTATTGGGCTATGCAATTCATTTGTTTTCTTTTTGTGTGCTTGCAGTATGTGTTAGTCTGGGTAGACTAGAGGAACAAATTCAGAGACAAATGTGGGTATAAGAAAGAACTTTATACAAGAAGAGTTGAATATTGAGAAAACATCCCAACCCAGCCTACATAAAATCAATATTAGCCTATATTTCCAGAATCAATTTATATAAAGGCCCCTTCATACTCACAAAACACAGGCAATCATGCTTAAGGAAGAAAGATCACCGGCCGGTGAGTGGGAAGTCTTGTGGATTCAGTGGTGAAGTGAATATCAGCACTGACAGGGGTTTCCACATGGCTTCTTCAGTCCCCATGGCTGCATCAGGGTAAGTCTGTTTGGCTTCTCCTCTGGGATGCCTCACAGAAAGTCAGCCCTGCCAACTAAGGCAGTCACACACTGGTCCGAAATCAGAGAACAAGAGACCAGAGAAAGGTGAGGTTCACCAAACCACTTATCTCATCACCTTCCAATTAATTCCACATGTGTTTATTGGCCAGGTGGACACAATAAACCTTAATTATCTCAGGTAGTTTTTTTGAGACGATTAAGAGTAAAGGGCTGGAGTTTAGCCTTTAAATCAGGTCATAACATGATGATCTCATTTGGAGGCACTTAAGGGCAGGACACAGGATTACACCCTGCATGACATTTCTGAGGAGAAGCCACATGAAGCTAATACCATGATGCAGCCAGAGCCCTGGGTGCTGAAGGAGCCACTCAGAGACCCCTGCCACGTCATGCATGGGCACAGCAACATGGACTTCCACTCACCAAGGCTGACTTATCTACTGCTACTGCTAATGCCCCATTTGCCAGCAGCAGAAACCGACATTAAGTCTAAGATATGAGACCATTACTCAGGGAGATAAACTGGCAACTTGATGACATGTTGATTACATAGGGCAGCTTCTGTCATAGAGGGTAAACTTTTTCTTACTGGAATAGACAAGTACTCTAGATATGGATGTGCCTTCCCTGCATGCAATGCTTCTGCCAAAACTACCATTTATGGACTTACAGAGTGTCTCATCTCCCGGCGTGGCATCCCATATAGCATTGCTTCTGATCAAGGAACTCACTTCACAGCTAATTTAGCATGACAATGGACCTTTGCTCACAGAATCCACTGGTCCTGTCATGTACATCATGATGCTGAAGCAACTGGCTTGATAGAATGATGGAATCACCTCCTAAAGTCACAAATCTCAGGGCCTACTAGATAACAACTTGCAAGGCACACGCAAGGTTCTTCAGAAAACTGTATATACTTTAAACCAGTATCCAATATATGGTGCTGTGTCTCCAATAGCCAGAATTCATGGGTCCAGGATCCAAGGGGTGTAAACTGGGGTGGTACCGCTCACTATTACTCCTATTGACCCACTCGCAGCATTTTTGCTTCATGTACCTGAAAATCTATGTACTTCCGGCCTGGAGGTTCTGGTCCCGAAGGAAGGAACTCTCCCACCTGGAGAGTGGAATCACAACATGATTCCTCTGAACTGGCAGCTGAGAGTGCCCTCTGGCCACTTTGGGCTCTCATGCCTTTGGATCAACAGGTCAGGAAGGGTGTCACTGTACTGAGTGGTGTGATTAATCCTGGTTACCAAGGAGAAATTGGACTCTGCTACATCATGGAGGTAAAGAAGAATATGTCTGGCGTCCAGGAGATACCTTCGGGGAACTGTTAGTATTACCATGCCCTGTGATTAAAGTAAATGGCAAGTTATAGCAACCGAATCCTCACAGGCTCTCTAATGACCCAGATCCCTCAGGAATGAAAGTCTGGGTCACCTACCAGGCAAAAAATCACAGCTAGTTGAGGTGCTTGTCGAAGGCAAAGATTATACATAATGAGCAGTAGAAGAAGGTTGTTCTATCTATCAGTTATGACCATGTGATCAATTGGAAAAGCAAGGTTTGTGATAGTATGTTTTCATTATCTGTGCTTATTGGATTGCTTTCCTTTGTCTGTGTATGATATATCAGATACAATTGGACTCAGTGTGATTTCATTTGAATGTATACCAGAGGTTTGATATTAGTATAACTGTGATTTCATTAATGTCTGGAAATTATATATGACTAAAGAATTGTGTTCAGTCTCTATGAAGGTCACTAAGATAACAACTGATTTGAAGGTGCCTAAGTACAACAAAAACATTGCAAGTGGAAACTGATCAATTGAAATTGGGGAATGTGTTCTACTAGAAAAGGAGTGCATGCTTACCATAAGATCTCCTACTCTCCTATGGACTAGGTAAATTAGGTTTGTCTTTACTGAGATGACCAAATAAAATGTCGGTTTGGGCAAGTGTGATGAACAGAAATGGCATGAATGGGCAGTTGTTCAGGATTAATTGTGAAAGAAGAGTTATTCTTAGGAGGGACTTTTTTAGGGTATTTTTATGCTAGCTTAGATTGAGACTAGTCTGAACTTTGAGAGCCATACAGGGGAAAAATGAGGAAATTAATTTTTTCAATATAAATAAGGTTGTGAGTGATCAGTGGGGGAAATAATTCAGTTAATAATTTTTAAGTCAAGCAGTCGATTTCAGAGACTATGTGCTATCACAGGTGAACCAATGAGCATTGTTAATTCTTGTTGTCTTTGTTGTTAAGTGCCACCGAGTTGGGTAGAGCAAATAGCGACCTGGGGCACAGCAGGCGGGGACTGTAGCCACGGAGCCAAGAGTCTTACTTAAATCACACTGCACAGGGCGGCACACCCCCACCTGATCTCCCAACACACGAACAAATGAAGAGACCTTCTCCCTTTTCATGGGTTGTTTTTTTTTTTTAGGTTCACAAGGCTTGAGCCATTTCCAATATTTCTAGAAAGATGAGTTAAAATCATGAAGGAAAAATGTGGAAATTAAAAGTTTAAAAAATAGCGCAAAAGATTAGGATTTAAACTGAAATGGTCACAGATAGCAAAATTTTTGTCTATAATGCAAAATATAAGAAATGCCCTAACTAGCATAAACTAGTCAAAATTATAGAAAATTTAAAACTACGAAGAAGGAAAAATATGAGATCACTCATAATGATTATTGATTTGTATATATATATATATATATATATATATATATATATATATATATATATAATTTCTAAAGAACCAAGATAAAATTAAGGAGTGTTAGATTGAGTAACCATCCCCACCAAGTCCAGTCTAAGGTCACAAGTCCAATGTTAGCCCATATGTCCAACTCTAGTCCATAAAATCCCCTTCTGACTCATGAAGTCATAGGCCAGTGGGTGCAGTCTTGTGTGTCAGGTGGCAGTAGAAGCATCAAAAGCATCTCCTCAGGGGTCTCTCTGTGGCTTCTCCAGCTTCAGAGGTCTGGTTCTATCAGGGTAAGGCCATGTAGCCTCTCCTCAGGTTCCTCCAGTTCCTTGGATGCTGCCATCTTGTCTTGTCAGTCAAGCATCTTCCAACAACTAGGGAGATGGTTTCTCCTCTCCACAAGGGAAATATTGCAAGACTTTCCAGAATTCTCAGA
Organism: Nesogale talazaci; assembly: GCA_004026705.1. Lineage (NCBI taxonomy): Eukaryota > Metazoa > Chordata > Mammalia > Afrosoricida > Tenrecidae > Nesogale > Nesogale talazaci. The sequence goes on from PVJH01010876.1 coordinate 12,349, forward strand.
GAAAGCCATGCTCACAGAGGTCTCATTAGCTATCTCCAGATTGACAGGCTAGACTCCACCTAAAATTGACATCAAGTACATGAACACCACAGAATCAAATTAATCATGTCTCAAAGAAGAGCTTGTGGAAAGACTCAATTTCACCATTCAAAACACAATCAGCATCATGTCATGGAACATAGATTCATTATTCATAGGCACATTCAGATTGAAAATGAAAATTAAAACAAATCCATGAAAGTCGAAATATGACTTAAAGCACATTCCATCTGAATTTTGAGGCCATTTCTAGAACTGATTTTATGGAATACACAATGAATTGTGAAATGATATCTAGCTCATCATTCATGAGTATAGAAAAAGGCATATTAACATAACAGAAAGAAGAGACTGAATTCAGTATTCTAATGCAGGGTATTTGTAAGGCAACTGCAAGGCCAAATGGCTGGAAAAGATTAATCTTTTGAGCCTATTCAAAAGATAGATGCCTCAACAGAATGTGAAATTTATCATTAACAGGATATGCAAAAATAATTTTGCTTAGGATCAATTAAAAAATGAAAGTAAAAGTTCATCCACATGAGTTCAATCAAATTCAGACTTTAAGTGAGAGGCATCATTGCTGATCTTAGATGGATTTGACTAAAAGCAAAGGATACGAGAGATATTTATTTGTATAGTAATAACTATACATAGGCATTTTATTGTGTTCATCATTAAAAAATAACTATGAATAGCCTTATAAATAATGGAAATTATAAAACTTTATGCTCATCTTTAGCCTGTACATAGTCGAAAAAGAAGCTATGCAAATAGCAGAAGGGCAAACTGCATGGTTTAAAATCAGACAAGTATGCAGTCGATTTGTAGCAGAGCAGCATACTTATGGAATGTTTGATAAGAAAGTCATATAGACTGTGTAAAGAAAAAAGCAGCATCATGATCGGAAAAGAGCTCATTAGCAATCTGTGAAGTGAAGATGACACACTCTCCCTTTCGGGAATGAGGACTATGCCATAAACACAGCCCTCAATATAGATCACAGCTTAATGTAAAGAAAATAAAAGTCCTCACAAAAGGATCACTAGGCTGAATTTAAATAAAGAAAATATTGGAGTTGTCAAGGTTTTTATTTTATCTAGATCCATAACTGACATTCATGGAAGCAACCATCAAGAAATTAAATAGGCATTGCAGTTGGGCAAATCTATAGTCCTAGGCTTGTTTAAATTCCTAAAAAACAAAGATATCACTTTGAAAGATAAAGCGTATGGGACCCAAAACCATGATATTGCTAATGTCCTCATAAACTTCACAAGAAAGTGTAAAAGATGTGATGGGCTTGAATTACAATATTGGTAACAAATATTGAAAGCAATGGGAATTTTCAGAAGAACTAGTAAATCTATATTGGAGGAAATAGAGTCAGAATGCCTGTGTCAGTCCAGGTAGGCTAGAGGAACAAATTTCATAGACATGCATATGGATATAAGGAAAAGGTGTATAAGGAAAGAGGAACAGGACATTGAGAAAACATCCCAATCCAGTCCAGTTCAAAGTCATAAGTCTGATATTAGCCAATGTGCCCCAAATTAGTCTATAAAGACTCCTTCCGACTCATGAAGTCACAGGTCAGTGGGTGCAGAATCCCAGCACAGGCAGGAGTCTCCAGATGACTCCTCTCTTCTAGGGCTCAGGGTATATCAACAGCAAAAACAACTCATCGCTGGCAGATGTCTCCATGTGGCTGCCCCAGCTTCAGAGGTCTGGCTCCCTCAGGCAAGGCTGTGTGGACTCTCCACTGGCTCCTCCAACTTCTCGGATGCTGCCATATTGTCTTATCCATGATTCATCGTCTCTGAGACTAACTCCCAACAACTGGGAAAGAAAGCTTCTCATCTTCAAAAGGGAAATATTGTGAAATTTCCCAGAAGTCTCAGGAGAAAGCCATGCCCACACAGAGGCCTCATTGGCTACTCAAATGGCTCTCTCCAGATTAACAGGCTAGACTCCACCCCTAATTTTCAATCATAAAATTAACATAAGTGGGCTGAGCCCTGGTGGTGTAGTGGTTGTGCGCAAGACTGCGGCCCACTCAGATGGAGGTTCGATTCCAGTTCCATGGAGCAAAGGCTGGGCCTCTTACTCCCACCACCTGAAGGCAGTGATGCACCCCCCCAAAAAAATTAACATAAGCACATGACTGCCACAATGTCTTTTGAAATCCAGGATGGTAAGACCTGGTCCCATGTATTTGAGGAATTTTATCAGGCAAGACAAATCCCTGAAAATATACATCATGCTTGTGAAGACATCGGACCAGTGTAAAAAGTGAAACCCATCAGCAATCTGGATTTATCGAGTGATTGATACATGGGTTTAAGAATTACAGCAGTGGAAGAAGATAACATAGAATCCAGCAGTATTTCTTTCTACTCCCTGTGAGATGGAGCTGATTTGATGGCATTTTGCCATAATAACCATTTATCATCTATCTAATTTAATCTGTCTTCATCATCATCACTTATAATACACTGTATTAATTGAATAATTCAACCTATAATATTCATGTGGAGGGTATTCTTGTGACAAAAAGAAGGAAAAATAAAGTAAAAAGATGATGTGTAAAACATTTAAGGTTCACATCAGGGGTGGTACAGAGTGCAGTAGTCACATGTTCTGAGAGTTTGACCTTGTTTGGGGGACCCACAAAGCAATCAGAGATACATATTTGTTCAGAAAAGTCACCAACTTACTAGAGCGAGTCAATAATAGCATGCATTATACTTATCAAATAAGGAATGATGGTAGAATAAAATTAGAACATGTTACATTATTAAAATATGATTAAGAACTGAATCTATCATATTTGTAGTCATATTAAAAGTAAAAGAGTGATTATATGTTAGTGTTTATCATACTACATTAGGGAAAATAAACAGCTGTAGCATAATTTAATTTAATGCAAAGAAGAAGATTTATACAGGAAAAACCAAAAAGAGATACATTGGAATTCTGGTAGACAGCAGCATGCATGAATGAAAATGATGACTCCCCAGTTATAATTTATTCAAAATAGAACTCTTAGACTAAGTATAAAATAAAGATTGAAATTTAAAATATTGACAGATACCAAATAAATATCTACATAAGAATAAGTAAGTGCCACTATCAGCATCATACATATGTGAATAAGTGATAAAATCCTTAAGTGTGACTAAGAGGGGCATAATATATAGAGAAAATGATATACTAAAATCAAGAAAAGAAGAGTCGGGAATGTGTCCTTATGAACCAAGGCTCCTAAAAATTCTGAGATGGGAAAAAGATTGATGCGGAGACATGATGATGCATACAAGTTTCCTCTAGTTCCTGAGGTCTCCCTACCCCCCAACCATCATGATCCCAACTCTACCTTGAACCTCCGGATGGACTGGAGAAGGTACACTAGTGGAGAGGGGGGCTGGAGATATGGGGAAATCAGGATGGATGAGCCCCCTCGGGCCGGTGGTTAGAATGGAACTACTGGATGGGTAGAGAGAAGATGGGGTAGAGACGGAACCAGCTGCAAGTATCTACATATGACCTATCTGGAGGATGGGCATGGGGGAGTGGGCTGAGGGAGGTGTCGGGCAGGGTAACATATGACAGAATGATAATAATTTATAAAGTATTGAGGGTGGATGGGAGAGAGAGATCAGGGGAACAGGGAATGGGTTGGAGGAACCGACACCAGGGGCTGGGGGAAAGGGAGGATGTTTGGAGAATGATGACGGCAGCGGACATGCGAGGGTTCTTGTCACAGTATGTTTATTTATGTATTGGAAAAATGATGTACGAGCCCCCAATAAAATGGTTTTTAATTAAAAAAAATTTTTTTCTGAGGAAAGTTGGACAGCCAGATGCTGCACAGAGACAAAATCTTTCTTTCTAAATGGTGAGCCAACACTGAAAGAAAGTCTTCTGCTGGTGCTCTGAACACAGACAGTTAGTTTAAACCATGAAAGACTAAATTTCTGTTTGCTAAGTCTATTCACTTACAGTATGTCTGTTATAGCAGGACGAGAAAGGATAGGAATTGGTTCCAGTTTGGGCTGGAGAAATTTTAACAGTGTTCTTGAAATTGGCCTTGAGATGTTGAAAGGACCAGTGCATTCCACCACCCCCCCCCCCCACCTTTCATTTTCCTCAGCAAGATGTTGGCATCATAAAAGAGAGGAGAAGAGAAACATCTCTTCCTACACATTTTACTCCATCTCACAGCAGCATCCATTCCTTGAGGTTTGACTTCTTGCTTGGCTAAATCATGATTCTAGTTGCCATCTTTATTTCCTTTTCAGTCTTGAAGTCTCAGTGCTTCTTGGTTAGCGTTAATGCCTCATCATTGTATGTTTCTTCTTCAATGTTCAATCACTTTTGATTTTATAATTAGAGATATTTTAAATCTTTTCTTAATTATCTATATTTAATAGTGAGCATTTATATGCCAGTGTTTATAATACTAGATTGGTAAAAATAAACAGCTCTATCTTAGATTTATTTTTTATTTTATGCTCTAGACAAATGATCTCTCCATGGAACAAATGACTTCACACTCAGCTACTAACCAAAGGGTGATAGCTCAAACCAGCTTGAATGTATCTGAAAAGAAACTCATGTTCTGTTTTTCTTTGTTTTGTTTTCTTCAAGAAAGACACGCTTAAGAAGCATTGTGGTAGTTACATAATCTGTGGACAATTTGAGACTTAAGAGGGAAGTGGTGGAATTTAGCCTGTCAATCAAGTTGCAGCTTGATCACCTCATTTGGAGTTGTTAAGCAGGACCCAGGCAGGACCCAGGCTCACTTCCTCCTCGACAGCCCCTGTGAGACACTACTGATGATGAACATGCTGGAGCAAAACTGATGCAGCCCCAGGCTGGAGCTGGCACTGAGATGCTTCCATGATCACTGGATCCACTGGCCTGTGGTATTCCTATATTCAGTGTTGCCTGAGTCTGAAGAGGAATTTATAGTTCAGTATTGGACATATGGGTTAATATTGGATATATGGACTTGATCTGGTCCGGGCTTGGATATTTTATCAATAGTCAATTGCCCTTGTTTATAAAGCTTTTTATAATGCACATATAAGTGTCTACCTGGATGTGTGTCTTTAGCCTACCCATACTAACAAGTATAGTCACAGATATGAAAATGCAATGCATCACAGTTTATATGTAACACTTGTCTACAACAGTACTTAGGGTTTGAATTGACTGGGATACTGCATTGTTCATTTGTTAATTTTCATACGGAAGTTGACACAGCATTTAACACAATTTCTTAGATGAATTATCTTTTCCTTCTCACTTTCTCATTGAGTTGATACCAACTCATTGCTACCCTAATAGAAAGGGTAGATAGAATTGCCTTCATGGGTTTCTGAGACTGTAAGTCCTGTCAGGAATATAAAACAGTATGTTTCTTCTGTGGAGAACCTGGGGATAACTGTAGGACTCAAATCATTTACCAGATTCATAATTTTACTGAATCCACCACCACAGTCAAACCTTTATCTTACATTTTAGCAAAGCTTCTGGAATTGGTCTTGAGCAAATTTATTTTAGTACAGTTATTGTGGCAGTCATGTGCTTATGTTAATGTTATGATTGAGATGCAGGGATGGAGTCTAGCCTGTTAATCTGGAGATAGCCATTGAACAGCCAATGAGGCCTCTGTGTGGGCATGGTTTTTTCCTGAGACTTCTGGGAAATCTCACGATTTCTGAGAAATTCCCCTCTTGGAGATGAGAGGCGATCTTCTCCAGTTGTTGAGAGTCAGTCTCTGAGACAACAAACTATGGACAAGACAAGATGGCAGCATTCCAGGAGCTGAGGAGCTGGAGGAGAAGCCACATGGCCTTAGCCTGATGGAACCAGACCTCTAAAGCTGGAGAAGCCATGTGGAGACCCTTGCCAGTGCTGAGTTACTTCTAATGCTACTGGATGCTGTTGATGGACCCTGAGTGCTGGAAGCGTGCAGCCATGGAGAGACCCCTTCCAGCGCCGGAACATTGCCCCCACTGGCCTGTGACTTTGTGAGTCAGAAGAAGACTTTATAGACTTGTATGGGGCATATGGGCTAAATAGGATCTATGACTTTGTATACTGTACTGGGCTGGGATGCTTTCTCGATGTCCTATTCCACTTATATATAAACCGTACCCTTATATCCATATGCATGTCTATGAATTTGTTTCTCTAGTTTACCTGGACTAACACAATTATTTATATAAATAACATTTGTATAACATTATCTTAATAATAATGTATTTGTATAATATTTTATATACATAAATATTAATAATTAAATACTCTTGAGTGTTATTGAGACAATTATGACTCATATTGATGCCATGCATTTGTAGAGGCCATAAATGTAATTTTTCCTTTAAAAACTACAGTATTAATTTATTTCTATGACATCACATCTATAACTAAAATGTAGAGCTATACACACTTTAGTTGTCAGGCCATTTAATATCAGTCTGCACATCATGAACTTTATTCTGAAACCTCCATAGCGACTCAAAAAATGTGGACCAAAAAGCACTGCTGATATCTTCACATTCCAAAATATGACTTGACATGGGAGGACTTCATGCAAGAAGCTATGAATTATATTTATATTGTTTGCATATATTTTCATTCCTTAATATTTTAATCACCTAAGGACAAAGGCATTTTCACAGAGATTATATGTGTTTGTTCATTAATGAAATAAAGAAAAAATCAGCAGGATCTTGTTAGAATAATTATGTGTAATAGGTTCCTGAAAACTGATTAGCTTCAAATAATAATTGTGCGTTCTTCTGCATTTATATTTCTATTAAATCTTGGCTGATCTAGTTTGGCTCTAATATCCAGGTCACATTTAGGTCTGTTCCATATACCTTATTAGTATCATTGTTCAAACAGTAGCATCACGTTTTAATTACATGATGAAAGTACAAGCAAATGTTCAATTATATAAGCACATTCTAAGCTTGAGCTTCTATCACATCTGCCATCACTCTACTGACCAAGTCAATCCATATGATGAGCTGAAAGTCAAAAGGAAAGGACATATACTAGGGGAAATGATGCAAAACTACAACACAAAAGAACTGGAAGGGAGAAGAGTTGAATCGCTGAAAATAAGAATAGAATCCCAGTGCTTTCAATAACTTTCATTGAATTATCTCTCTCAATTCTCACAAATGGAAACATATTACAATGAACTTCATATTATTGATATGGTTACTGATCTTCAATGATTCCATTATTAAATATCTCCATTGCATTGCACCTTTCTGGTTTAAGAACCCTGGTGTCAGAGTAGGATATGAGTTGGGTTATTAATTCAAAGCCACCAGCTGTTGGAAAAATGAGAAAATGAGGCTTTCAATACCCGTAACATGGACTGTCTCTGAACACTCAAGGGTAGGTGAGTCTGAACAAGTTCATGATGTACTGATTTAGCCATATCTTAGAGCAAGAAAGGTCAAAATTTTCTCAATTATTTGAAATCAGCACATGCAACAAGAACATTGTTGTTATAATGAAGAGTTTATTGTGAGTTGCAGTTGGTTCCTTTTAAAGTGAGGACAAATTTATATAGCATTAAAGAGAAAGTATTAGTTATCCTTTAGCCAGGTCTGGATAACTCGCATACAGTCTATATTGTCTTTGTTCATATCCTCATTTTCTGCAGTAATAGTCACATTTTCTCTTCTCCAGTCTATCATGTAATCTTAGAAATCACCATGACCACACTGTACCAGAACTGGATGACCTCACTGTTTCAGAACTGGAAAATCATATTTTCTATAAAACCCTTGTCTCCATTTCTCTTTCTGGAAGGACACTATTGTTGGAGCCCTTCAGTGGATTTTTAGCTCATAGTTACTCCATGTGATGGAAAAACAGACTCAGGAATCACACCTTAGAAATATTTGCATGGTGGGACCTTTCCTAATCTTGTCCCCGCAGAATGCGTGAATATATTCAAAATGCCCAACTTTTGGTTAGCAGCTCACATTTAAAGATGGAGCCATCAAAACTCTGTAATGGCATGACAAACCATCTTTAAAGCCACTCTCATACTCTCACATTCTTACTTAATTAAGAATGGATATCAGAATCATTTTTATTTTTACTAATTTCATTTTAAAGCAATAACTTTATACTGGTGCCACCATTTACCTTTCAGTTTGTCACACTGCAGGGCCTTGCATGCTACTGCAATCCTGAAGGTTATGCCGCTAGTTTTTCAGATCTCAGTAGGCTCACACAGGATCAGCAGATTTCAGCAGGAATCCCAGTCCAAGAAAGACTAGGGTAAATGATCTACCTATGAACTATTATTTTATACTACTTTTATCTTCAATTAAAACTATGGAAGCAGCAACCAAGAGATGAAATCTTTTATTACACTGGGTAAATCTGCTGAAAATACAATCTTTTCTATTTTGTGTTTTAAACTTTTTATTAGTTTTCCATTAAGCATGCTATACTTGTTCTTTTTTATGACATGAGTTGTAACTCCCATAATGTAGCAACTCTCTCCTCACATCCTTCCATAATTTATCATTTTTCATTGCCCTTCTTGCCTCTCCTTTTCTGCCACCTGAAATTTATCCTTAGGTAAATATTGTCATTACATCCTCATATAGTTAGTGGTTCTATGGAGTGTGAACCTCCTTAGTGTTATTTATTGCCTTTGAGGCATATTTACTATTTGTCTAAAAGTTGAGCCACAGGAGAGAGTTCTATTCCAGGCATGAAGAGTGAATAAAGGACAGTCTTCTGGGTTTCAACAGTCTTTTTCAGACGATCCAGTCTGGCCATTTTTATTATGTTGACTTTTTTGTTTGCTTGTTTGTTTTGGAGGAGGGCATCACTGCCATCTGGTGGTGGGAGTAGGAGGCCCAGCCTTTGCTCCTGTGGAGCCGTTGCTGGAACTGAACATTCATCCCAATGGGCCGCAATCCCGCGCACAACCACTGCACCACTGGGGCTCAGCCTATTATGTTGACTTTTCTTCAAAAGATGTCTCCTCCTGGACCCAGGACCTAATTGCGATAAAAGCAGTGGCATTCAGGCACCATCTAGTATTCCAGGTCCAGGGTTCTGGAACCTGAGGTTCACATTGTATTTTAGTCTTTTGGACTACTGATTTACATGTGTGTTTTCTTTTCTTCATGAGCCATTGAATCAGTCCTGGAGAGACCAGTAGTTGCAACTCAAATAAACACTAAAAAACTATTTTTAAAAGTTATGAGGCAAAGATATCACCTTTAAAAAAAAGGTTTTCCACACCTAAGTTTATCTACCTATGAAAGCTGCATAGTGTCTATATTTATACCTCTCTCTGAATAGCTTTTACCTCCAAGTTATAGATTATATATATAGTTAAATTATTTATTTAATTTCCTCTATTTCTTTTTATTTTCCTCTTGTCCCACTATCACGTTCACCCATCATTCAGCTCTCAGCCTTTCCTCTTGGTTACATTAAAGTAAATCAAACAACATCAGGCGTTCTACACCCTCCTCCCCATCAATATCAGATCCCTTGCTCTTCCCCTATCTATCCCTGAGTTTGTTGGCTCTCTGCTCCCTACCCTACCCCACACAACATTTTTCTAGTTCTTTAATGCTTCCTCCCCCCTATCATACTAACCCCAGCTCTGCCTTAAAAATCCTGCCAGATTGGATTATGCACATTGGAATATTTGGTAAGTTATTTCAACACATGGAATCCAGGACAGATAATCCAGGAATCCCCTCAGAGACAGAAGTAGCATCACTATGAGGCCATGGGGAATATGGTGATGGGGAGGATGAGGGGGTGTAGGATAGGAAGGGGGAATTGATTGCTATGATGGATGTATAACCACCAGCACTAATGGGGATGAATAGCAGAAATCTGGGTAAGGGGAGACTAGATGGTGTAAGATATTTAAATATATATTTATCATATATATAATTTATTAAGGATTCATGAGGGTGGGGTGGGAAGGAAAAGAGAGGAGCTTATGTCAAAGGGCTCAAGTAGAAAGACAATGTTTTAAAAATGATGATTGCAACATGTGTGTAACAAGTCACTTCACATAATTGATTTATGGACTGTTATAACATCTGTAAAAGAGCCCCCAATAAAATGACCTGAAAGACAAAAAGAAACTTAAACAGTGAATGAGGAAAACAGCAGAATCAATGCATTTAAATGGTAGTGTCAGAAAAGAATATGAGCTAACAGTCAGAATGCTCCTTGGAAATGGGTATAGAAATATTTTTTTTCACTATAGGCTTTGGTAGATGATAGTTATTGTGGTGGTCATTTATTCAATATGTCAATTTTATGATAGAGATATAGAAGTGAGGCCTAGCCTGTTAATCTGGACATAGCAATTGAGTAGCCAATGAGGTCTTTGTGTGGACATGGCTTTCTCCTGAGACTTCCGGGAAGTCTATTGGTAGCTCCCTGGTGGCAATGAGAAGCTATCTCCCCAGTTGTGGGGAGTTAATCTCTAACACAACAAACCTTGGAGAAAAGAAGATTGCAGCATCTGAGGAGCTGGAGGAGAAGCTACATAGCCTTACCCTGATGGAATCAAACCTCTGAAGCTGGAGAAGCCACGTGGAGACCCCTACCAGCGCTGAGTTGCTTCTACCACCACTGGATGCTGTTGATGGACCCTGAGTGCTGGAAGCGAGGAGCCATGGGGAGACCCCTGCCAGCGCTGGGGCTCTGCACCCACTGGCCTGTGACTTTGTGAGTCAGAAGGAGACCTTATAGACTGGTATCGGGCATATGGGCTAATATCGGACTTACGACTTTGAACTGGACTGCACTGGACTGCACTGGAATGTCCCATTCCCCTTGTATAAAAAACTTTCCCTTATATCCATATGCATGTCTATGAATTTGTTTCTCTTGTCTCCTCGGACTAACACAGTTATATTACTATATCTTCCTTGTAGTCATATAGACATTATTTTATCAAAGACTTACACTTCATTATAGATCTTATAGAGTTCTTTTTGACAATGAATACCATTGCAGTCTTATTTTTTTTAATCCCAGAGTAGTAAATGTGATTGGCTAAGTCCAAGTGAACAGACATTGCAAGTCATTTTTGATAGATTACTATTTTCTATATTACTATATAGAAATATATTCTATATTACTATACTTCATATAGTTCACATTCTGATAACTAAGGGAAGTTTGAAGCTATTTTTTGAGTCATGTACATTGAAAACTGAAGGTTGTTAAAGCTTTGTTCCATCTATGTCATTAAAGTTAATCTACACATCTTTCACATGCTTTGTGTTTATTTTCCTCTCTTATAATAATACTATCACCTCTCTCTACAAATATTTTCAAAATATATAAACAAGAAACCTGCAATCTTGTTATAAACTAAAAACTGTATATATTAAGTTTTATATCAAAATCCTTAAATTAAAACTGATAATTCATAAAACACAAAAGTACAGACCTTTATTAAATCTTACTTTGGCAAGCCTCATATTACTGAAGTTAACTGAATGGCTTTGTTGTTTTTCAGCATATCTGTATTTAGAAAATGTTAAGAATTTAGGAAATTCCTATGTATTGGATAACTGACTGTTTGGTGTCTACAAATCTTATTGGCAATCCTTACTACTTTGAGTGCTACGAGAAAGGATTCTCACAGATATTCTCCATTTTCAAACAGAATTAGATGCTTTGAATTAGATGAATAATAGTACACACTTATATGGGCATGTCTAAAAGGAGTAAATGCATAATTTTCTTATTATGCAATCCATGATACAGTAACTGCTCCATTATGAAAATTTTTTCTTTGATTTGTAATATGCTACAGCTTTAAATGGATGTATGACAGATGTTTTTTATCAAAGATTAGTTGTACATTAAGAAAACATCCCAGCACAGTCCAGATCAAGTCTATAAGTCCAATATTAGCCCATGTGTCCAATACCAGTCGATAAATTCCTCTTCAGACTTGAGTACAAGATGATCATAGGCCAGTGGGTGGAAAGTCTTGTGGATCCAGGGGCAGTGGAAGTATCTCAGAGCCCTGAAGCTAGAGGAACTAGAAGAAGACCGATGGCAGTGCTGAGATGTTTCCACCGTCATTCCATCCAGAAGAGTTTCTACCACTGAACTGTGATCTTCCTGCATTATGCGTCATTACGCGTATTCCATGAGTCTGAAAAGGAATTTACAGATTGGTTTCAGATATATGGGTTAATATCGGATTTGTGAACTTGATCTGGACTAGACTACAATGTTTTCTTAATATATTATTAATCTTAATATAACGCTCTTTCTTAAACACATATGAGTGTCTATGAATTTGTTTCTCTAGTCCACATAAACTAATATAAATGCCTTTGATATATTTATATTTATGTGTTAAGAAACATGTGTTAAGAATCATCGCTAAGATAAGCCTATAGGTAGGATTCAATTGAAAAACTGGCGATTCAATGAGCCTTGGATCATCTTTTTATAATATATAGATTCATATTTATAATCTGATTATATTTCAGAGATAGCAGATTTGTTATGCTGTGCTAACTGACCCACAGTGGTCTAGTGATTTATCACTGGTCTACTAATTGCAAGATCAGTAGTTCGAAACTACAAGTTGTTTTGCAGAGGGAAAAGTGGAGAATTTCTGATCTTATCAGACTCATCCTAAGGTCCATTGAACGGTGGCTGAAAGAAAAACATTTTTCTTATGTTATATTGACTATGCAAAGGCAATAAACTGTGTGAATCTCATCAACTATAGTTGTGAGCATTGGTCTTCTGGAACCATTTATTGTACAAATTAGAACTTGTGCATGGAACAAGAGGCAGTTGTGCAAACAGAATAAGGAGATATTTCATTGTTTAAATTCATCAAAGTTGGGACTTAAGATTGAAGCTTCTCACCATACTTGTTCAAAATGTATGCTGCGTACATGTCTTAGTCAGGGTCAACTAAAGAAACACTCATATGTATGTCAGAGAGAACTTTATATATCAAATAGTAATTGTACAAGAAAACACCCAAACTCAGTCCAGTATCAAGTCCTTAAGTTCTATATTAGTCCATGTGTCCAATACCAATCTCTAAATTTCACTTCAGACTCACTCAGCACATGCGATGACACTGAGTGCAGAAAGACCACAGGTGAGTGGGTGGAAGGTCTTGTGGATTCAGTGGTAGCAAAAGCACCTCAGCACTGGGCGGGGTGTACACCGGCTCCAGGGCTCTGGCCCCACCATCAGTGTAGCTCCATGTGGTTTGTCAACAGAGATATCTCACAGGGAAAATGTGGCTTACCTCAAGGGAGGAAGATAAGGGTTCCCAGAATCCTCAAGAGAAGGCCAGGTGCACAGAGTGGCCTCATTGGTTAAGACCTGATTGACAGGCTAGCATCCACTCCTATAACCTATTTAACAAGTAGACATGAAATTATGTAACTATCTGTGTTAGTCTGGGTAGACTTGAGAAATAAATTCATAGACACAGATATGTATATAAGGGAGAAGTTTATATGGGGAAAGTTTATATACATGGGGAATGGAATATTGAGAAAGCACCCCAACCCAGTTCACTCCAAGTCATAAGTCTGATATTAGCCCATATGTCTGATACCAATCTGTAAAGTCTTTTTCAAATTCATGAAGCACATGCAATAACACCAGGACAATCACAAGCCAGTGGGTGCAGAGTTTTGTGTATCCAGTAGTGTTAGAAACATCTCAGTGCTGGCAGGAGTTTTCCTATGGCCTTCCAAGCACCTCAGCACTGGCAGGAGTCTCCATGTAGCTTCTCAGGCCCCAAGAGGTCTGGTTCCATCAGGGTAAACCCATGTGACTTTTCTTCTGGCTTCTTCAGACCCAGGGTCTATCAGCATGCTGCCATCTTGTCTTGTCAGCTGCAATGTCTCCTAAGGACTCAGCAATGGTCTCTCATCTCCATGGGGGAAATATCACAAGATTTCCCAGAATTCTCAGAGAAACCCATGCTCACACAGAGGTCTCATTGGCTATCTCCAGATTGACAGGCAAGACTCCACCCCTACACTCCCAACCATGAAATTGACATGAGTACGTGACTGCCGCACTATTACAACATGTTATCAAAGAAGTTGGATGATATGAAGAAGAATGTGGCATCAGGATTGTAGGAAACTTTACCAATAATCATTCTTGCTAAGTAAGGAACTGACACACATGTTGATAAGGATCAAAGATTTTCACCTTCAGTACAGATTACAAGTCAATATAAAGAAGGCAGAACCCTCATACCTAGACCAATAGGATAACTGAAGACTGAAGTTGTCAAGAATTTTGTCTGGCTTATGTCCACAAGCAATTCTTATGGAAGCTTCAATCATGAAAGAAAAAGAAGTCTTCCATTGGCTATATCTACCGCATAAGACCTCTTTCTTTTTTCTCCCTGCCATCAATTCTAATCTAAATCATAGGGAACCTATAGACCAGAGAGAAGGATCCTTGTGGGTTTCCAAATCTGTAGTTTCATGGAAGTAGAAAGTTCAGGTTTTCCCCGAGCAGTAGTTGGTGGTTTTGAACCACTGACTTTGTTGGCAGCAGACCCAAAATATAGCCAGCCACAAAGCCACCAAGACTCTTCGGAGTGTGTGAAAGAAGGACAAAAGTTTTGGTATTTTCAATTGTCCCATATTCATGTGAAATTTGAACATTGTGATATCATGTTGTTGGTGCCTAGACTGTGCACCCAGGTGGACCTCCCACTTGGGCCTAGGTGTGTTGGAACTGAGCCTGCTCAGTTCTGGATTTTCCAATAGGTGTCTAGTTAGTGTGCCACGTTTCTTTCCAACACTTTTATTGTGGCATAGACAGCTAACTTTTGTTTAGCATAGTTATTTGGTGAACACAATGCCCCCTTCGTCCCTAATCTAGTGATGTGTCATATCCTTTGGAGAAAAATGAGACTCTGATCCTGTAGCGATTTACAGCCTTGGAAACCCTATATAAGATCTGAATGAATAAGAATGAACTCCATGACATAAGGGTTAGGAATTCCTTCTATTAAATGTTTATATTGGGTTGTGGGGGACACAGAAAAATTATTGAGAAAAAGCTAGCACCAATTTAAATGTATTGCTACTGATTTTTGCTTTTCAAACAAAATGCTTGATTGTATTATAACCGCACTAAAATTGGTACCGTTTTTAATGTCTTAATATACTCCATTTCCATACATGATGACAACAGGTTTTGAGGTGTCCTATTTTGTTTGGTTGCTATAAGAGGGATCAGTGGTTCACATCCATCAGCCGCTTCTCAGGAGAAACACATGGCAGTTGATCCCTTAGACTATAGTATCTTTCATAGAGAAATCCATGGGGGAAGCTCTACCCTGTGCTCTAGGGTCCCTATGATTTGAACAGTTTCTAAAGCCATCTTAAATTCATGCTATATTACCTACCCCGTGTGTTTGTTCTGATTGTATTTTCTGTATTTCAATACCTTGCCCACGATTTCATAAAGTCTCCTTGCATAAATAAGCTTTCATAAATCTGTTTTGGTATTCTGGAGCATGAGTCCAACTCATGTACTTTGGACATGTTATCAGGAGGAAGAGGACACTATGGTTGGAAAAGTGGAGATTCTATACAAATGAGGGAGACCTTAAAGGTGAGGAACTGACACAATGGCTACAGTAATGAACTAAAACATGACAATATTTGTGAAGATAAAACAGAATTGGACAGTGATTTTTCCTGTTGTGCATATGTTTACTTTGAGTGAGAATTGACTGAATTAGATGTAATAGCAATAGTATTTGCATTTTGAAAAGAGATTCAGGAAGGATTTTCTAACATATAGATACTTATATTGACACTATCTTTCTAAATCTGTGTGTCTACTCTGTTTTTTTTCTCTGACTGTTGAATATTTTACTTTATCTTTAGAAATTTAGATTTTGTTGATATCTTTTTGATGATTTTTTAATGTTAATGGTAATTCTCTGTGTGAATACATCTATTAAAAGTGTACTTAACTACTGTGAGCAATGCAACATCTGTAGAATGTATTTAAGAGCAAAATATCCGTGGAATGCATTTAAAAGCCAAAATATCATCTTTGCGCAGAAGTGTGTCACTGGCTGAATTTTGTGTGAAAATAAATATTCTATGTAATGCTTAAAGTATGATGACATTAAACAAAAATGAATAAATCAATGATTTTCACAGATTCATTGTAATTATCAAGAATTTATTTGTTAAATAAAATTTATATCTGCACAGTTTTAAGTAAAGATCACATAAAAGACTGTTCTCACCTCAATAATACTTTGAGAGTAGCAGTGATTTTAGGTTTTAATAGCAATAAAATTTTATTACATAAGTAGAGAGTACTTTAATAACTGTAACATTTATAACAGAATCTCAATTTTCGTTTTTTTTTTGTTTTTTGGGGGGGGGCATCACTGCTCTCCGGTGGTGGGAGTAGGAGGCCCAGCCCCACTGCTGGAATTGAACCTCCGTCCCAGTGGGCCGCAGTCCCGCACACAACCACTACGCCACCGGGGCTCAGCCCAGAATCTCAATTTTCAAATAGTTCAATTTTGATGGCATTATTTTGGTAAAACATATTTTTATTTTCTAAAAGGTCCGTATTTCACAAAAGTAAAGTTTATATTTTGTTAAAATTTATATTTGGCTATACTTTACATCTCAGAATATTGTAAAAATAAGGTTTGAAAACATTGTAAAAGAATAGCAATTTTTCCGCCAAATTTTATTGATTTTATGAAATTCAGCAAATGACTATGATTGCAATACAAAAAGGAAAAAGTAGGACTCAGAATATTTTAAAAATATGACAGAAAAAATGACTACTTGTATGATTATAGAGAATTGATATGGCTATTAAAATAATGATGTTGAAATTGTCTCTAAGATTAATCAAATAATTTTTAATAATCATGTATGTTACCTTATGTTAAGCTTCTTTAGTTTCCTTTCTGAAGCTTAGAGATATCTAAATATATGTCCTGATGAATTTTAAATATATATTTATTCACATTTTTCAATTCATTTATTTGAGCAATATCAAATTGTTTTCTTCATAATGTGCAGAGGGAAATAGCACTTCAGTGAAACTAACACATACTGAAAAGAAGAGATACAAAATAATTTTTTTGTGTGGGCATCACTGCTTCTGTTGGTCATGGGCGCTACGGAGCCACCGCTGGATTTGAACAACCAAGCTCACGGGCTGCAGTTCTGCACTCAACCACTTACACCACTGGGGCTAAGCCCCAAAATAATAATTTTTTAATCACATTCTCAAATTATTGTGGACATCATCTTAAAAATACTTGCTCCATAGATGGAACTCTATAGCATAGATAGAGCAGGCAGTGCAAGCAGGTCAACCTTTCAATATGATGAAAGGTTCACAGTTGGAACTTGCCCAAAGTGTGGTGATCTGCTTCCCTCCAGATATATTGCTGTCTAGGAAACCAGATGGAACAGCTCAACTCTGTCACACATGGGCTCCCCATGAATTGAGGCTTAACTCCAGGACAGCTAACAGTACAGATATGACATTATTGACCTACAAATATGGTAGCTAGCTTAGCTAACCAGAGCACCACCATCATGAATTTAACTGGTGTGTGTGGTCAGTCTGGGTGGACTAGAGGAACAAATTCATCGACACGCATATTGATATAAGGAAAAGGTTTATATACAAGAGGAACAGGACATTGAGCACAGTCCAGTTCAAAGTCATAAGTCATTAACCCATATGCCCGAAATCAGTCTATAAAGTCTCCTTCCAACTCATGAAGTCACAGGTCAGTGGGTGAAGAATCCCGGTGCTGGCAGGGGTCTCCACCTAGCTTCTCGCTTCCAGGGCTCAGGGAATATCAACAGCAGAAGTAACTCATCGCTTGCAGAAGTCTCCACGTGGCCACCGCATCTTCAGAGGTCTGGCTGCATCAGGGCAAAACCGTGTGGACTCTCCACCAGCAACTCCAGCTTCTCGGATGCTGCCATCTTGTCTTGTCCGTGATTCCATTGTCTCTCAAACTAACTTCCAACAACTAGGGAGATAGCTTCTCATCTTCACAAGGGAAATATCACGAGATTTCCCAGACATATCAGGAGAAAGCCATGCCCACACAGAGGCCTCATTGGCTACTCAAGGCTATCTCCAGATTAACAGGCTAGACTCCACCCCTACATTTCAATCATAAAATTAACATAAGCACATGACTGCCACAACTGTCATCACCAATGAACCACTTGTCCTATAGATGAACTTGTCATGGGCTCTCAGAATGGAACCTTAGCAAAATGTTCCAAGAATAAGCAATTGCCACACCCTGTCCCTTCTTTACACAATACCCCTGTCTCACCCCCACCTCGTCCCTTCTCAACACAATACTCCTGTCTCACCCCCTCATACTAAGCTGAAATCACAATTTCAGGTAACAGTAGAGTTTTGCTTCTGTAACTCGCTTGATTGCTTAGCTCCATGTCCCAAGTAACACAGCCCCCTATAAAAGGTTTAAGTTGAGATAGAAACGGGTCAGTCAGCTAGCTGAATCAAATGCTGCTGACCCCTGTGCAGGAATTTTCTTCTCTTTTTCTTTTTCCTTTTTTTCTTCCTTCAATATATTTTGCCTTTTTAAGTTCTCTGATGACTCTGTTGTTCTTGTCGCAGCTAAGTACAACACAAATAGCAATTTCACAGTTTTTGGACTGTAAGGATAAAAAGAGGAGATTATGCACGAAAATTTCCCCCTCCCTTATAAAAGGAAACAAGAGATGAAGTGATCCTGTACCATTCATTTTATGAACTGGATCATGAGTCACAAATGGGACTCTCTCATTCTTAATCACTATGCATTAAGACAGAGAAGATACCTCGTGATCACACAGTCTGGTGTGCTTTTTCCTTTTGAACTTATTTACTTCTCTGCTACATGGCCACCAGTTTAACTTCAAACCGTTAAGATCTCAGATGCTATATCTTTTGACAGGCAGGCATCATCTGCTCTCTTCACCACATTTGTTTACGCATCCATTTGTTTTCAACAATCTTGTCTGGAAGGCAAGGAGCTAAGCGTGCCAGGAGTTCAGAACAAAGTGTTCTTATGTTAAGGGAGGCCATGGAAAGAGGCCCAAAGCCTGTATGCTATCATTTTGTTTGTTTGTTTGGCATCACTGCCTACCCAGCGCTGCTCCTGAGAGTCACCACCACTGGATTTGAACCACCAAGCCTGCGGTTCTGCACTCAACTACTTAAGCCACAGGGGCTCAGCCACCTGTATGCTATCTTAGTATTTGTCATATACATATATGTATATGTTTGGTTCATTTGTTTGTTTTATTCTTTCTTTTTATTTTTTTTTGCCCTATGTCTATCTACATAAGATAGATAGGATGAGAAATCCCAAGAGAACATATTTTTCTATCATAAACAGTGGATTGCAAATATATAGGACTCCGAGTTAATGAAAGGCTAATCCCATTTAATTTAGTTTAGTTTAAGGGGTTCAGAATGAATTACATTTCTTTTAAACTCCAAAAATTTCTTAACCTTAATTGACTCTACCATAAAGGCAAACACTTTGGTCACGTTTTATAAATGGGATGTGTTACCATGTAGATGAATCAAAACAACATTTATAATTGAAGCTGATTCTTAAAATTTCCAACCCCACACCATTTATTAGGATGTACTCAATTATTTTCTTGGCCTTTGGAGAAAATTTCTTGCAATATGATTGGCATGTACTCTACAGGGGGAAGAGTGAAAACCAGAGTGTCAGTGAAGTATGGAAGCCATCAGATCATACATGACTCTGATTATATTGGCATCATCCTCTCAGAACCTTTAAGAGATTTTGCCAAAAATTTTAAAGACTGATAGAACTAGCTGGGTCTATGAGATGGTTAAGTACTCAAGTACTAAACTGCATGCTGAAACCCCAAATTCAAAAGTATATTGTCAAGCTCACTGACATTGAGTTAACTCAGACAGTGACTCATTAAGCATTAACAGGAGAAAACCGAGACAAAGGCAAAACATCTGGATGAACAAGACCATCAGCAGTTTCAGGCCACAATGGTGCCCAAGATTCACAACCACGTGGCCTATTTATATAGCATGGGACAATACTGTACTCAGTGGTATTGTATGTTCATTCGGGTCACAGTATTTTTTGTTGGTTTGTTTGTGAAGGCAGTTTCTTTTAAATCTTGAGTGTGTGTGTGTGTGTGTGTAAAGGCAAGTTTAAAAGAATAGAGTTTGACAATTATTTTTTGTTTCCTGCTTGGGAAAAAAGGCTGCAGAAACTGCCGTGACATTGAATACATCTTAAAAGGCAAGCTCAATGGGAAAAACTCAAGTGTGAAAGTGGTTTTCTTATTTCAATTATTTCACAAAAGATGAAATGGCTGAGCCCTGGTGGCATAGTGGTTGTGCACGGGACTGTGGCCCATTGGGATAGAGGTTCAATTCCAGCAGCAGCTCCACAGGAGCAAAGGCTGGGCCTCCTACTCCCACCCCCAGAGGGCAGTGATGCCAAAAAAACAAATCAAAAAAGATGAAATGTTGATCGATGACAAACTTTACTCTGGACATCCATCAACTTCCCAAATGGATGAAAATGTCCAAGTAAGTGCATATGGAGTTTATTCCAGCAGGTCAGACTGCCAATCAAACATTCTATTTTTGTGGCATACTGGAGACTGGCTTTTGACACCACATCAATGCACCTATTCACACAGCCATCTCAGTGCATCTGTGTTTGGCAAAAATCAGCATGCGTCTCCTGTCCCATGCACCATGAAACTTCTTTTTGTCTTGGTGAATGAAGAGGGACATCAAAGGGCAGCAGTTTGATGACATACGAGAAACAAAGAAGAGAAACAAAATGAGGGAGATGCTGTCAGCCATCTGAACAGATGAGTTTGAAAAATGTTTCAACAATGGTATAACAGATTTGATAAATGTATTAAGTGTAATGGAAAGTACTTTCAACATGATAAGGTTGCTTTTTTTTAAAAAAAATTAAATATATAACTTTGAAAAACATGGTTTTTAGGGCATATCTAAGTCCTCATCGATATTCTGTCTAATAAATATATGATGTCTTAAGTGATATCCTCTAATAAAGTAGAGTCAAATGAAGCCAAGGAAACAAAAGTTAGGTTCAAACCCTCTAAAATCCACTAAATTGTAGTCTTAAATTTGCCCCCAAAGGAAAAAGATGTTTGGTTCACACCTTCCACTTAAATAAGGTCTTACTGACATCCTAAACCTGTCCATTAATATAGTTAAGAATGTCTTCCAAAATGAGATTATAGCTATCCGTATGTAATCCATACTCCATTGCACACAGCCCCGGAGTCAGTGGTGGCTCTTGACAACCCAAGAGGAAAGAGAACTGTTCCTGTGGGTTTCGAGACTTTTTCTTCCTTTCTTCCTTCCTTCCTTCCTTCCTTCCTTCCTTCCTTCCTTCCTTCCTTCCTTCCTTTGTTCTTTCCTCCCTCCCTCCTCCTCTCCCTCCCTCCTTCCTTCCTTCCTATCTTTCTTTCTTTTTCTTTCTTCTTTCATCAGGGAAGAGCACGAGTAGAGTCCCCCACTACCACAGATTATGCAGTTGAGTTTCCCCCATTTGGGGAAATCGCAGGGTTTGGCACATCCAGAGTGCAGTGGATAATCCTCACTCTGGGAAAACCACCTTCTTGATCATGGTATCTTCCCTGCCAGGTGAGTATGACAGTAAGTCTTTGGAGCATAGAGCGCAACATTTTTCCCCCACAAAATAGTTGCTGGTTTGAAACTGCTGGTGTTGAAGTTAACAACCCAACTCATAACCACTATGACACCAGGATTCCTCGACAGATATACAGAATCCAGTTATATCACATAAGGCATTATAGCTGGAAGGTTCACGTTCAATGACTATAGATCAACACTACTCACCTAGGTGAAGGAGAAGTCCGATTTTAAAATGAACACTTAAAAACAACTTTTAGAAATAGATACTGAAAGTAATGACATGAAAGAAATGGATCACAATGTTGTAGTCTATGATGTTAAATATTTAATATCATGTTATTAGTCTAAGGGAATAAAACATCTAGAGTTAGTAAAATTTCCTTTTCAGTAAACAGGTGACTGAATATTTCTTTTTCCATTTCTTTCCTTTTCCTTTTAGTTCTTTCTGCTTGTTGTTATTTTTTGTTTGTTTACATGTAATCAAGCCTAAATTCTGAGCCCAATGTTGCTGGAAGACTATAGTTTACTGGGAGCCCTAAATCCACGTAGATTCCACAGAGAGTCTGCCTTCATTGATTCTTTCTGCGCCCTGATTAGAAATGTAAATACTTCATCTTCAGGTAGAGTGTATTTGAAAGAAGACCTCTGCCACTTTCTTGGTTAGCCCAAGGAACTGGCATCTTTCGCTCAGGAAATTGCATGAGTCTCCCCTTGACAGACATTGAGGGAAGAAGGTGTCATGGTCATGAGTCACACCACAACTAAGACC
This sequence comes from Nesogale talazaci, assembly GCA_004026705.1. Lineage (NCBI taxonomy): Eukaryota > Metazoa > Chordata > Mammalia > Afrosoricida > Tenrecidae > Nesogale > Nesogale talazaci. The sequence goes on from PVJH01010876.1 coordinate 34,943, forward strand.
AACTTGATCTGAAGACCCTGGATGAATGTTACAAACTTTTCTAATCTGCAATACCTACCCATCCCACTCATGGTCCCTTTACTGCTTTTTAGTCACATCTGCCTCTGTGATCAATTGATCTGCCACCAATCAGGATTTTCTGATTAATTTTCTTTGGGTTCCTCGCTTTATAATTTAGTCAACTGACTCTGAAATCTTTGGACATCATTATCATCTCATGCTGATGGTATCCCTCACAATGGTGATTCATCTTTTTTTAAATTAAAAAATGATTTTTCACAATACATGCATATTTTTTCATAATACATAAAAGCATATGCTGTGTCAAGCATGTTCACATATCTGCTGCTGTTATCATTCTCCAAATACCTGCCTTTCCACTCGAGCCCTTGATATCGGTTACCCATTCTTTCCCTCTGTCCTTGCTCTCCCTTCCCCACCAACCCTCAATACTTTATAAATTATTATTGTTCTGCCATATCTTACACTGCCCAATCTCTCCCCCAGTTCACTCCTTTGATGTCAGTCCTCCAGATAGGGGGTTATGTGTATATCCTTGCAGTTGGTTCCGTCTCTCTACCCCACCTTCTCTCCACCCATCCTGTAGCTCCAATCTCACCACTGGCCCCAAGGAGCTCATCTGTTCTGGGTTCCCCATATCTCAGGCTCCCCTCTCTACCAATGTACCTTCTCCATTCCAGCTGGATTTGTAAGGTAGAGTTGGAACCATGATAGTTGGGAGGAGGAAGCCTTTGGAACTAGAGGAAAGTTCTATGTTCCATCACTGCCTCATTGCACCTTGACTGACCTGTCTCCTCCCCGTGACTCCCCTGTAAGGAGGTGACCAATTACCCACCAGTGGATCATAGGTCCCCACCCTGCTCTCCCCCTCATTCGTAATGTTGTGATTCTTGTTCCTGGTGTTTGATACTTGCTTCCTTCAGCCCCACTTGATCACACCAGCTTGTGTGCTTCTTTCCTGCAGGTGCAGCACAATAATGAGAGAAGGATGAGGGGGGAGGGAGGTAAAAGGGGATTCAAAAGTGAAAAGATAACAGAGGGAACAGAGCACTAGGCCATCCAGGGGGAGAGTACTAGTCTTGTCTCCACAGAAGCCAAAGTGGGCGAGCAGATCTACTACGAAGCGCCCAACCATGAGAATAGCATGGATGCATGAAAAAATGCAAGAAAAGAGAGAGCTACAGAGTCGAATGCAACCAGAGTCAGCCTGACCCCATCCCTGGAATGGGCGTGAGAGAAAACAGATTGGGAGAGGAACCAACATACCACACCCACAGGGAGAAAGACAAGAAGGGAAAAAGAGGAAGAGATCTGGTCCAGTTCCCAAGATGACACCCGATGTCCCCTGTGGGGCCTAATGGGTCACAGAAAGGACTGGTCAAACAAAAACAAGACATGTTTCACATGCTCCCTACTGAAACAAACAGTGACATAGGACATTTCAGGGGTCACATGGTGGGGATGCATTGCGGACTGACCCCCCCAAAATGAACTGAATCAAGAAAGGAGCACCCCTGGTCAGAGTGTAAGGAGGAGAGGATGATGGGTCTGACTATTTCTGGGGGCACAGTAGAGGTGGGGGAGAAGGCAGCATGGACAAGCTCATGGACTGGGGCAACAACAGGTTGTCAGAAATCGATGGAAAGGAGGATGTGCGAGGCCTGGTAGGGATCAAGTAAGGACAATGTAACTGTGAGGAAGCACTGAAATGCCAATGAAGGAGTAACTTAATGGTGGAACGGGAGCGAGATGGAAGGAAGTAGAGGAAAGAACTAGAAGGCAAAGGGCACTTGCAGAGGTCTAAACATAGGCATGCTCATACATAGATATAATTTTCTATTATAAGGAGGGAATAAATTTAAGAACATATTCATAGGTTAAGTACTGGGATAGCAAGTGGACCTAGGGCCCTCACCCACGAGCTCCCTGAATGCCAGAACACTTTGTTCTATGAATCAGGTATTCCATGATACTCACTGGTCCTACATGATCACTGAAGTCTAATTGGTACATAAGCGAATGTGGTGAAGAAAGCTGATGGTGCCCAGCTATCAAAGGATATATAATCTGGGGTTTTAAGAACCTGAAGATAAGCAAAACACCATTTACCTGAGAAGTGGCCATGCCCACACAGAAGACGCATACCAGCCAGTGTGGCCACAAGGTGTTGAAAGGATTAGGGAGCAGACATCAAAGAGGAAAAAAAACAAACAACAGATCACTGTGTGCGCACTTCCCCAAGGTGCCCACTGATGACATGTGGGACCAAGAGTGATGAAGAAAGTTGATGGTGCCCAGCTATCCAAAAATACAGCATCTGGGGTCTTAGAACTTGAATGTAAATAAGCAACCATCTAGCTCAGGAGCAACAAAGCCAACCATAAAAGAAGCACACTTGCCTGTGTGGTCATGAGGTGCTGAAACAATCAGGTATCAGGCATCAAAGAAGAAAAATCAAAATCAACGGATCAATTGACTCCTGATATGATCGCTGAGGACAAATGGATACAGAGACAAACGGAGTGGAAGAAACAGATGGTGCCCAGCTACCACATGATTAAGTGTCTAGAGTCTCAAAATAGTTCCATTTAGTGCAGAGCAGGAAAGCCCACATGGAAGAAGCACGCAAGCTGGCGTGGTCATCTTTGTTTTGCCTTACCTTTATACTGCATAAGATTTAGTAAAGTATAACATGTATTTGAAATGGAGTCTCCTCTTTTGCTGAACACTTGATAACACTTTTGTGTGAGATTTCTTTATAAATATGCAGGCAGTTAGAAATGCTTTAATTTTAAAGGACTTATTTCCTAAGGAGTGAATGTCATGTGTCATGTGACTTCTACTTCCCAATCCATTTGATGTAGCCAGGTGTTTTATAACCCCAATTTCGATCCATTCTCATTTTCCTTATTTATCTTGCTGAAATTAATAGCGCAAACATTACTGAGAATATAAAACCATGAAATATATAATCTTGACATATATGAAAGAAGAATAAAAATAAAGTTACCAGAAGTAAGGTAGTAAAAGCTTATCTTTGGTTAAAATTATATATTCCAAGAATCTCCTTATTGGATTTCATTCAAATTGTTTGGGAAAAGTTGATTAAAATTCAATGATCATTTTTGTTTCTGTTGCTTCATCTAACATTTCCCTGTAGTCTACATTCCATTGTTGAAGGCCTTTAAAATTGTCATTCATGCGGATTAGAAAAGTGACCCAAGCTTATGTTGCTAGGAACATTTCTATTATTGTGTTTTTGCATAAAGATACCCTGGGGAAAATTATACAATCCTAATTATCTCTTTGCTCTTGCTTCAGTTTTGTTTGGCCCATGTAAACAATGAATACCCCATGGGACAGAATTTCAGTTAGTAGACCTAATTTAAATGCAGAATATTTGTGAGGTTATGTTTCCCCTCCAATATCAGATTCATTGTTCTTTGTTTGTTTGTTTGGAAGTACAATTTACAAAAGCACATGAATATCATCACTATTGAGTGACAAAATCTAGCTTAATATTTTAGAAAGGAAAAAATATCTTAGAAAGATGTTTTTACATACTTATATTAGTTTTAACTGTTGAGGAAAATCTGCTATTTAAATCATATATCTCTGCTCTTAGAAGTTCTCTAATGTGTTAGTTAGAAGGATGAACCCCACTATCTTGGAAGAAAAATAGCTAAAGTGCTCCTTAGCAATAAAGACACCAAGGCTTCCTCTTTGGGACTCTGGACATGTTTTCAGAAGCAACCAGTCTCTGGAAAAGGATGTCCTGTTTGGGGAAGTGGACGGGCAGCAACAGAAAGAAGGTTCCCAACAAGACGGATGGACCCAGTGGCTGCAACAATGGGGCTTGTCAATCCCAGGAAAGTTGTAAAGAGGGTGAGTGGGGCAGCATCTCTGTTGTGCATAAGGTGGCTATGGGTCAGAATGCACTTCATGGACCTTAGTAACCACATTAGGGAAAACATCTTCAGAACCGTTACCTTGAAATCATCTTCTTTATGGACAGGGTATTTTGCAATCTTTATTAATACCTATTTTTTCCTATTATTTAGTACAAATTTAATTAATATTGGGGAGTGGCTTGAGGTCTCTTTACTATATACTTTATATTTATTATATATTCTTTTGAGGTTACAAATCATTTTCTGTACTTTCAAAATGCATTTCAATTAAAATTGGTTTATACCATCTGCATTTATGTAAAATTAAATATACATAAACATTATCCCAGGTATGGATATTATGGGTGCAACAATTTCATCTTAGGATGTTTCGTCAAAGAGGATAAATTAATTTGCTTAAAATGTATCAATTCATGCTCAGTTGTGATGCTAAAAACTCAGACTTACCTACACAGAGTTGATGGACAGGGGAGAATTGTTGATGTGAATTTCTGAAACTGTAGCTCTAGCTTTCACAAGAGTCGAAAAGTTTGTCTTTCTCCTTTGGATCTGGCTGATGGATTCAAACTGCTAACCTTGTGGTTATTACTCTAACGCTTAACTGACCACACCACCAGGGCTCTAATTATGCTACCAATAAAGTGAGCTCCATCACTGTCATTTCTTCAATATATCAACTGTTATGGTACTTTCACTTAAATATATCTTGTAGAACATTTAAATTTCATATTATCTTATCACTTTTAGATCTTCAAAGCCTCATGGCAATGTCCACATTTAAGTGGATTGTGAAATAAAATGTTATAGTTTATTTAGCAATTGAGAATCTCTAATTCTGCATACAAATGAAGGGCACATAAATGAAATATTTTCACTAAATATTTCTGTCATTCCTTTATGTCATCTTAATCACTGCTATTGTCTAGATATTGTTCCTTCATCATTTTCATTAACATTTATGATTTGTCACAATATGATTATTTATGTATTGGAAAATGATGTATGAGCCCCTAATAAAATGATTTTTAATTAATTAATTTAAAAAAAAGAAAATAAAGAATGATGATGACAACAGATGTGCAAATGTGGACTGCATACACGTGATGTAAGAATTGATCATGATAAGAGTTGTATGAGCACCCAATAAAATGATTTATTTAAAAAAAAGGATCGATAACATATTGCATAAACTAGTTATGAAGGAGAAAAAAGACATCATTGATAACTTCTAATAATTAAGCCATTATCATGTTATCTATTACTGGAATCTATGCCACTGTTATTTCTAATGCCGTCTTAGATTACCCATAGTGGCAAGTTTCAGTGTACCTTCTAAATTAAGGTTGATTAGGGTTGATTAGCAGGGAAAGTCAAATGATCTCACCAAATTGTTTGGTGAACACACTCTGGATCACAGCAGAACTGTGTTCAGTATAGTGCTGGAATATGAGCTGCTTAGGTGGGGAGATACTGCATAATAGCAGGGACAAAGGATTCAAACATATTAAAGATTATGAAGATTGTACAAGGTCACATGGTGTCTTAAAACATAAAACCTTCTTGAGTTGGAGCCTGCTCAATAAGAACTATTAGCAATAGCAATAGGGCTGCTTCTGGAAAAGTATAACATAGAACAGAAATTATCGAATTTAACTTGTTTTGCTTATTAGAGCAGGATCCTAATTATCATTCCTCCAAACAACAGGGGAAAATTTGCATTAATTCTTTTCCAGAGCACATGCAGTGTTCTACAAGATAACCCCTATATTAAATCACAACACAACTTTCCACATATTCCTGAATTCTAAATGTAATTATTAATAAACAGGGTACAAAGCATCAAGTTGCCTATAATTGGACCTTTGTTCAGGCTTATGAAAATCTTTTCTCAACTGCTATGTCTTCTTCTCAGTGAATCCTTCCCTGAAAAATTGTAATAGCCACATAAATTGTCTTTCTGGTATTGACATTGGTTTACTCCTTAGAACTTACAAATATATACTGTATTATCCATTTTACTTTTTTGTGTTACTGACAATATGACTATCCATGATAAAGTAATAATTTTAGGGAGATTGCTTCTGTCTGCATTTGTCACTGATGTATTTCAGTTGACCATGTATTCCAGTACATAGTCAACTCAACTCACTAGACATCAAGTAGATTCTGATTTACAGTGCCCCCTGTAGGACAGAGTTTCAAACTGTTGATCGTGTGATTAGCAGTCCAATATCTAACTACTACATCACAGTTCCTAAAGTGCATAATAGATACCTATATCAGCTAGGATTCTGTATGTTGGACACGGACAGCCGATGGTTTAGTTAAGAGTTGTACTGCTAACTGCAACATCAGCAGTTTGAAACAATCATCCCCTCTTTCAGAGAGAGATGTAACAGTCTATTCCTGTAAAGAGTTAGTCATGAAAACCCCCAGGGGCGGTTCTATTCTGTTTCAAGTGGTTTCCATTTGCTGTCATCTACTTGATGACAGTGACTTTATGACTATGCTTACAGTTCTAACAATCTCAGAAACAGATTAACATTTGACATATTCAATGTTCTCACTTCACCTATCTTTTTTACACATCTCATACTTACATTTCTTAGAGTTACTGTAGTTTAGAGAATATTCAATATTATCCACCTATGTTATCCACAAAACCTTTCTTCCACCAAAGAATGAGAACCCCAAATTGTCTTCAATGAGGATGGGAAAGGAAAAACAAAACACAACAGAAAAACCCAGGATGGATGGTATCTTGATCTATAAATGACCATGTGAGACCTAGTCTCTTTCTATTTGCTATTTCAATAATTGGTCATTTATTTTCATTAAGTCTCTGAATAACTCTGACGCCGTTTTGCTATAATTGAATTGTACAAAACTGACAAAGATATACTTAACAGTAGTGACACATGCTGTAAGCTTTAAATTGGTTTTATTGGAGAGAAAGTATTAAAAAGTACAAATAATGCCCTGGGTTCTTACTCTCCTACAGAGAATTGTGTCAGAGAGAGTCTAGCTGGATGAAATGTCTACAGCAGGAAGTCTACAAAAAGTGGAGAGTATTTTTATAATGTTGTTTTTATTAACCGTTGCCAAGTTTGCTCTGATCCATGGAGACTCTAACATGTAATAGAAGAGACGCTGACCTGTGTCGTCTTTATGTTATTGCCATATTTGGGTCTATTATTATGGGTATTGTGCTAACTCATTTCATGATAGGATTTCCTTTTCTTCCCTGACCTTCTACATTACCAAGTATGATGGGCTTTTCTAGCCTTTCTCAATGACATGTTCCAACTAAGCAAATCAAAGTTCTCCATCCTTGTTCCAAAAGTAACAGTCTGGTAGTATACAAAACTCACTGTCATGGAGTCAAGGTTGACTCTTAATGACCCTTTTGACAGGGTAGAAAGATCCCTGTAAGGGCTCACAGGAGTAGTAAAGCCAGGAGAGTCTGGTGTGTTTGAACTGCAAATCTTTCAGTTCACACTCCAATGTGCAGCCACTAGGCCACTGGAGATTCTGGCTATACTAGAGGGTTCAAAATGTTGTTAATACAATGGAATCAGCATATAATGGGAAATTTCCATAAAAATTGTAAAGCGCTCTCACACATTCCTTCTGCGACCAAGTTGTCTGAATACTCCTGAAATCAGATCTCTGGACTCATGGTATGGATGATCTATGTCGGCCTTTTTTCTCCTTGTTTGCTTTTAGATCAAACAGTAACCTTATAAGCAGTATGGCGGAAGGTATAGGGCAATTGACCTCGAATTAGGAGATAGATTCTTTTTATCCTTAATGTAACCAGGGGACATAAGATATTGTCCCTTACAACTGCTTTAACTGTTCCCTCTTCTGAATGCCTTTCAAAATACTCTCATTTTTGATATTGCCTGATTGGAAACCTATCCAATGGTCTATTGATTTAGAGTGAACTAAAATAAATTAGAAATTACACACCTAAAGAAATTTCAAGAATGTGTTGAATTTATAATTTCCTTTCAATTTTTCATTTTGTTAGTAAAATGATTGCTTTTAATATTACAATGTTAGCATTCTTTAACTTGGTAAATTGGTAAATTTAAACAAGGAAAAGGGAGATACTTGATAAGATATGTGATCGTGATAAACAATCGAGCGTTGCATTGTGGATACTTTAAACGTTATGGGGTAAGGAAACACAAAAAGCAAAATAACAGAGGGAATGCAATTCTATCAATCAAAAAGTGACTTAATGCATCAGTCTTTCACTTTTGAATGAAGATTGAATCATTTTTCCATTTAATCTGTGTTCAGATTTAATACATATTTGTATTTTTCCATGAAATTTTTGCTAAATAATGCAAAAATCACAGGTAAAAAACAAACTATATGAAATCAGCTCTTTTTTCCTCCAAGTGCTTTTCTTAACCATTATAGACTCTTAGGAAATAGGAGATTTATATCACACAGATGGCAAATTGATCATATTCATCACCATTGTAAGCATCACATTTTGGCAGAAGTCAAACATTTCATCTCATACATATGCATATTAATATTTCTACATAATTAATGTTATTATTGTAACATAAAAATTCTAGGATTAAATTTAACTCAAGATAAATGTTTCCTAGACTAATAATTTATGTTTTTCATTTTTGACATTTCATTACTTGATTTTAATCACTTATTAATATTATTTTTCTATTTTTAAATAAGTATGTCATAAATTTAAAGATCTATAAAAAGAAAAAAATTGCATTCATATTTCTGACCTGTTTTTTCTCAAAATGCTTTCATTATCTCTTGCTTATAGAAATGTATGCCAATTAAATAAATTTCCATCAAAAATAAGAAAATAAGTTGAATTAATTGGGACACGTTTCAGTAGGCTCAACTTTTCTTGTAACAATATTAAAACTGAAAATCCAAATCACAGTTTCAACTTACTTTTGATAGTGTCAGGTGCCCTGCAGAAGTTCTCACTAACAACAGAGTGAAAAATTGCAGACTTTGTGCCTTCTTCCCAGTCACTGATCAATTTCACACCTACTATTCCAACCACTATACTCACAATGTCCTTGTGAACTTTCCTCATCATTGCTGACCTTCTCTATTCTAAGTATTGTGTCATCCTTTAGGGACTAGTCCTGCCTGATGATATGTCCAAAACATAGGAGATACCAACTAGCTATCCTTACTTCTAAAAAACACTGTGACTTTACATCATCAAAGACTGATCTATTCCTTTTTCTGGCTCTGTGGTATATTCAATATTAAATGCAAATACTATCATCCAAATGCATCAATTCCTCAGCATCTTCTTCTGGGTTTTGAAGAGTCACAAAACAAGTAACACTTTTATATATGTAAGAAAGAAAGGTCCTGGGTTCCTCTTATTTCCAGACATTGGGCAATGTAAGATATGACAAAATAGTAAAAAATTATAAAGTATTGAGTTTTGGTGGGGGAGGGGTGTGGGGAGGGAAGGGAAAGGATAAAAAGCTGATACCAAGGGCTCAAGTGGAAAAGCAGATATTTGGAGAATGATGATGGCAGCAAGCGTGTGAAGTGCTTGGAACAGCATATGTATTGTGATAAGTGATTATACAAGACCCCAAAATAATGATTAAAAAGAAGAAAGAAATGTATATCACCAAAGGAATTCTTATCAAGAAAGTGGCTTATATAAGTGCAGAGTATATTATCCCAGTCTAGCTCAAATCCTTATTTTCAGAAAGTATCTGTGATCTCTTCTCAATTCATACATCTGTTGAGGCAGTGAACAGGAAGTAGGAAGACCACAGCCTAATGGTGGCAGAATTGATGAAATCCAAGGTCAAAAAGCAATCTAGCAAGCTACTGACAGCTCTCAGCTTCAGCAGACCACCTGGTGGTCACCATGCTAAGAAACCAGATGCAGAGTCCACACTATTAGGGAGAGAAAGAGAGAGAGTCAGTTCTCCACAGAGTCTCTGAGATAAGAAATAAACCGCAGGCACAAGGGGACATCAGACTATACCATGGGGAATCTTGATCAAACCAAGTCGGCACAAAGTCTAACTATCACACTCATGCTTCCTTATCCGTTTGCTAGCATGACCACACAAATGAGGTCATTAAAAAATACATCATTTATTTAAAAGTATGATGCATGGAGGTGTAGTGCTATACATTGGGCTGTTAAAGTCAGCAATTTGACACTACCAGCAGCTACATGGGGAAAAGATGGGGCTTTCTATTCTCCTAAAAATTTTGCACAATTGCATATTTTCTGGTTTAAGCTTAATGTTTCTAAATGCTTCAGTTGTGAGGATTTTTGTTTATTTTATAGGTGGAGTTGTAATCCACCTTGAAAGCTGAAGTCTTCTATGAAGTCCTTTGTACTTTCAGCTGCACAACATGAGTTATTAATGACTCTTCTTCAAATCCTGATGCTATATTATTCTTCTGATAGACCAGCTTCTTGATTGCCTTGTTCAACATAAACTTAAATAAATATGATGAATAAATCTAACCTTGACACATGTCACACAGTATACTCAGCTTCTGTCAAAAGGGTTACTGTTTACTCTGTGTACACACTGCCTGAGCACAAGTGTGTTTTTGAATACAAAGTGTTTGTAATAGCATACCTATCTTTATATATTCCATCCATAAAATGCCTTTGCATAGTCAAGAAAATGTAAGTAAACAATTTTTTGGTATTTAATACATTCAGCTTACTTCCATTTGGCATCAACAATTATAGCCCTCATCCCATGCCTCCTAAATTCAACATGCATCTCCATTCCTTATGCATTCACTAATACAACATTTTACATTCCTGTGATATAAATGATTGTGTGGTAATTTGCATAGTCTATCTAATTACCATTCTACACATGTAGCAATCCCTGCTTCTTGGATGGCCAAGTTGTTCTTGCAGTTAGGTGCCATCGAATCAGTACCAACCCATACCAACTCTATGTCCAAAAGAAGAAAACACTCCACTGGCCCAGCGCCATCCTCACAAATGTGCCTCTGCTTGAACTCCTTGATACAGCCATGTTGCCAATCCATCTCATCTAGAATCTTTCTTCATTTTATGGCCACTCCATTGGACTCCATTTCCATTTTACAAGGAATTGTGATTCCTTCTCTGAGGACTGGTCTCTCATGACAATATGTCCAAGATCTATAAGACAAAGTTTTGCCATCCTTATTTCTAGGGGAATCCTGGCCATGTTTCTTCCAGCAAAGACTTATCTTTCGCTCATGACATAATAGAAAATCATCACCAGCACCTCAATTCAAATGCATCATTTTTTTTCATTCTTCCTTATTCATTGTTTAGACTTCACATGCTTGAGTCAAGGGAAAATGCCATGGCTTGGGTTAGGAACAACTTCATCCTTAAAGCAATATATTTTCTTTTCAATACTCCAAAGAAGTCTTGTGAAGCAGAATTAACTACTGTGGCTTCCATGAACATTGATTATGGATCCAAGCAAAAAAAAAATCCTTGATGATTTCAACCTCTTCTCCAAATATCATGATGCTGACTATCAGTCCAGTTGTAAGGATTTTGGTCTCTCTCCATTGAGTCTTAATCCATTCTGACATCCTTGATCTTCATCAGATAATGTTTCCAGTCTTCTCTATTCTCAAGGTTGTGCCATCTGCATAGCATAGGTTATTAATAAAACTTCCTCCAATCCTGATGTCACATTCTTCTTCATATCAGTCAGCTTCTCTGATAATTTTCTCAGCATATCGATTAAGTGAATATTAAGAGTGGAAGCAACCCCAAGGCACACATTTTCTTAAAGTTTAAACCACACAGTTTCCCTTATTCTATTGGCACAATTGCCAACAATGGTCTCATGCTCCATGTACAACATTTGCCTAATCACAATGAAGTATTCAGAAGGAAACTTCAGAATTCTTCTCAAGGATATACATAGTTATTTATGACCCACAAAGTCAAATCGCTTAGAATAGTCAATAAAACACAAGTAAACATCTTGCTTGTATTTCCTGCTTTGAGATAAGATCCATCTGGCATCACCAATGGTATACCTTGTTCCATGTCATCTTCTGAAGTTGGTATGAAGTACTCCTGCAACTCTTTTGGGATGATCTTCAGAAAAATCTATTTGCATGTGATATTAGCAATATTATTCTATAGTTTGAGAATTTCATTGGATCTCTTCTCTTTGATATGGATACAAACATGGCTTTCTTCCAGTCATTTGCCAAAGCAGCTGTCTTCCAAAATAATTGGCATAGATGAGTAGGTTCCTTCAGCACTTCATCAGGTTATTGAAACATTTCAATCAATAGTGCATAATCCTAGAGCCTTGGTTTAGACTAAGGCTCTCGGCACAATAGTGCTAATAATCTCATCTTCCATTTCTTTCATCAATGTTATTGGTTCTTGCTCATAAATGCCTCATAAAATGTTAGACTGTAGACTAGTTATTTTTAGTACCATGACTGTGAATTCTTGCCATCTTCATTTCATGCTTTCTACATCTTTCAATATTTTCTCCATTGACTTTTTCAGTATTGCAACTCAAGGCTTGAATTTTTCTTGAGTTCTTTCAGTTTAAGCTATTTTGAGTATGTTCTTCCTTATTGGCTTCTAAGTCTGGGCACATTTTATGATAATACTTGACTTTGTCTCTTGGGTTACCCTTTGAAATTTTCTATTCAGTTGTTTGACTTCACCGCTTTCCCATTGGCTTTAGCTGCTCCATCATTACAAATAAGTTTCAAAGTCGCTTTTGGCATCCACTTTATTTTTTCTTTCTCTGCTGTCTTTTTAGTGATATTCTGCTTTCTTCTTATATTATGTTCTTAAGTCCCTCCCACTGTTATCAGGCCTGTTGTTATTAGTATTCACTTCATCACATATGCTCTTGAGATGTCCTCCAAATTCCTGTGCCATAGACTCAAGGTTGCCTTTTTGCACCATGGATTTGTTTTCATTTTCTTCAACTTTAACCTAATTTACACATCGGGCATTAGTGGTCTATTCTACAACCAGGCTCCGGCATGGATCTAACAGCTGATATAGAGTTTCGCAAGTGTCTCTTCCCACAGATAGAGTCAATTTGGTTTCTATGCAATCTATGTATTTTTATGAACAAGGCATCGGGTTTGCAAAATCCTTTCATGTGATCTTTAGCTTCATTCCTAACACCATGATCATATTTTCCAACTATTTTTCCTTCCTCATAATCTGTTTCCACATTTTTCATTCCAATCTCTAATAATCAACAATGCATCTGATTGCCTGTCTGATCAATTTCTGACTGAAGCCATTGGTAAAAATCATCAATTTCTTCATTACTAGATTTTGAGGTTGGTGTATAAATTTGAGTGATAGCTTTATTGATTGAATTTCTTTGAGTGAAGCTTGATGCAATCCTATCACGGACAGCCAGGCAGCACTGTACTTCAAGATTGATTTTGAAATGTCTTTTTTGACAATGAATTTAATGTCATTTTTCTTGATTGTGTTATTCCCTGTAAAGTAAATAATATGATTTTCAGGTTCAAAGTGCCCACTACCAGTCAATTTCAACTTTATAATGCCTAGGATATTGATTCTTATGTGTTCAATTTAACTTTTGACAAGTTCCAATTTTCTTAAATTCATGCTTCAAACATTTAAGTTTCAATCATTATAGATTATGGAGCTGTTTCTTCTTATCTGGAGTTGTGCCCCATCAGCAAATGAAAATCTTGTATTTATTATACTTTCTGTGTCTGACAATGTTTCCAAGTTACTTGTAAGATTTTCAGTTACTGCTTTTGTAGAATGGGCAGAGGATTCCGTCTTCAGCATCTGCTCTTAGTCTGGAGTTCTGCTGAACCCTGTTCATATTGGGTAACTGTTGGCATTTGAAATACCAGTGACACATTCCAGCATCACAACCACAGCACAAAAGTCAGATAAGTAGTGGATTGGTTAAATAGCACTCAGCAAAATGTCTTAGCATATAAATGTGAATAACTTCAGTTTTAAATTCATTTGTTGAAATAATGAATTTATATTTTATTACTTCTTAGAACTCTGTTTTGCTCCACTGCCTTCAATGTATTTTGGACTTCTTTCTTTAGTATCACTGAGTCTGAATCACATGCTAATTCTGGAAAGAATTACATGTTGAATGGTATAATTTTTATACAGTGATATATAACTGCTCCCAATTTCCTTAATTCCCTAGATGTCATTCATTATTTTCTCCATAGTACTGTAAATATTGCATCTTGATGCTTCATTCTTTTCCCCAGTGCTTTCAGTTTGTAAAATGCAGTGTGTACTCCTCCTTGGTCTTTGCATTATAGTACTTTCACTTGTCTAATTGGACCACCTTTTGAAATATTCTCTTTTGCTCTATTATTTCCTGGGGTCTTCCATTTGTTTTGGTAACTCTTAAGTGAAGAGCGTGTTGTATATCTCCTTCTGACACTTTTTTTTTTCATTTTGTCTCCCATGTTACTAAATGAATTTGTTAGTTTGGATTCTTTGGAGAAACAAAATCATAACACACATTCTGAAAAATATCTCAAACAGTTGTAGAAGCAGTATAGTCCAATTTGGTTGTCAGATGTGCTGGCCGCATTTTTGACTTGTGTGGCCATTTAGGTCTGGGAGACTGGGAAGCTGAGAAGCCAGATTGGAGCCCAAGGGAGCGGGAAACAAGTTTGCAGGTCAGATGCTAGGGAAGGCTATGTACAGCTCCCAGGCAATGTCATCGGGTACTGGCAACGCCCAAGGGGAGCAGACACAGGATCCAAGACCCCTGGAGAAAAGAGACAAAATGGCAGGGCTCTCGGCAGTGGCCACTGGTGTATATTAACGAGGCTACAACCCCAAGATATCATCAGGCTACGACCTGCGCCCTACATGGGAGGCTTTACTGTTGCAATGCTGGGAACTGTAGCCCAATCTAGTTAAGAGAAAGCCTACCTATCACAGGGAGCCTTTGCCTTCTTCATTTATAATGTCACTGAGGCCACTTCACAACCTGTCTGGTCCTCAGCCATTATTATTCAGAGTGCCGAGGATATTCATAAGATGGCAATTAAATTCAGGTGGAATCTATTCAATTCTGTGGGTTTATTATCCTTTTATCAGCTTTAATTTGAACTTTCATATCTTTAATTGATGATTTGCTCTCCTGTTGACCATTGTCCTTTTAGTGAAAAGTATTGAGCATCTCATGAATGTTACTGATTATTTTGGCTTTTTGGAATGTTATTAATTTAATTGCTGCGAGGATCTTGTGAGATTCTGATGCATAGCTGCTATATGATTGACAAAGCATAGTTTCAATGAATGAGTGGTCTGTTTTGAAAAAATTCCCATGATGCTACTTTCTATGCTCTTTGTATAATTAAGGTCATATATTTTTTAATCTGCTAGTCCTCCTTTCTTTCTCATTTTTGTAATATTTTCATAAGTGAGCAACAATGCATACTGAGTGAGGCTTTTAAAATCATTTTCAGATTGCACCAGTTGTGGAGAATTGTCTGTATAAGCATATCGGTTTCATCCCATTACTGACTGCTCCTCTTCAGTTGATCGCTTCTGGAACAGTAATCTTTTATTTTCAGATTCAGAATGACCAGTACCAGCCGACTGCATGTCATTAATGCCAAGGATATGAGTTTTCAAGAATTTCATTTCAATTTTGACAAGCTCCATTTTTTTTAGATTCAACATTTGAACATTCCATGCTGTGATGTGATGATTAACAGTGCATATCCACACCTGTTTATTCTCACTTTGGGTCATACGACACCATCAAAAAAATTCCCAAAGATTTACATCATACATATCATTTTGGTCAACTTTTCTTTGAAGTAACAGTGCTTTCCCAATTTTATTTTGAGTAGAGCTCACTCTGGGGGACTCTATTACTGGTACTGTGTCAGGAAATGTTCTGATGTTTTACAAAGAGTCACTGATTACAAAGAGTCATTGGTCAGTTAATTGAAAATAGATCACCAAGTCCCTTTCTCTAGGATTAGTCTAGAAGTTTGTTGATATCTATTCACCATGATTGAAATCATTCATTTTGGAAATACTAGTGGTCTAACTTTAAGCATCTCAACATCCATTACAATATGACAATATGCAAGGTTCATGATAGTTTTTTTCATCTCATTTCTAAAATATTCTGCAATATAACAGGCTTATGAATAATCTGGTTGCAAAAATATATACTTAAAATATTAAAAATTTAAAACAAAGCCCAGCATACCTTATTTTTTTGGAATGTATATATTTTTGTCAGATATTTTATTAAAGGTAGTAAGCTATGTTAAAGAAAAATATCCACAAACATTGATCTTGATATTAATAATAGTGTTGCTGAAGCTATGCAATTGTAAGGATGGTGCCAGACCCTGCGGTGTACCTCTCTGTTGTCCATGGGGGGGGCACTATGGGGAGGGACCAACTCAATGATATTTAACTGTAGTAACCGCAAAGAGTGTCTGGTAGTCCGTGTACTGTCACATTTTATCTCATCCATTTGATAAGTTTAAATGCATACAAACCATGCATACATCAATTTGCAGTACAAATTAATGATATCAATTTTGAAAACAATGCATTATTCTGTTTTACCTTAAATGCATAATTAATGAATCATTTAAAATACATTCATAGGTCCCACCTGGAAATAAGTGAGACTTCATTGTCTCATATGCAATTCGCATACATCTGTTGCATATTTTCTAAATGGAAAAGAGGGAAATTTGTATCCTCAATCAAAATATTAGGATATTGATAAATATATGAAGATCTATTCAATAATTCATGACTCTGGGAAAAAAGTCATTGACTCTGAACTTATTTCCAATTTTACAAATCAATGAATGTGTTATTCCTGTTGAAGAAATTATAAATGTAATAAACATTTTTAAGGTAATCCCTATCAATTTACTCCAAAAATATCATGGGTGGAGAATGAAATGAAGATAATTTATTCTACATTTCAAATTATACTTCAAATTACTTGAATATTATCAGATGAATTATGTATCTTAGCCTTCTATATAATATAAAAGAAGACCATACACAAAGTTTGTGGAAAGGTATAATTAAAATATACTTGAATTTTTTCTTGTATTTTTGTAGTTCCCTTGAACATTTGAATATGATTTAAGTATTATCATATTCTCTAAATATCCTATTACAAATCAAAGTGTTCCATCAAGATTGATATAATATGTATAGAATAACATAGTTGAAGAAGAATGTCAGTTACATGTCAACTCTACATGGAGTAGTGTCTAGTGTCTACACTACACTAGTAGTGTCTAGTGTCTAGTGTCTAGTAGTCTAGTAGTGTCTACATGGAGTACATGTCTACATGGAGTAGTGAGAAGCTTTAGGAAAAAGCATAACTTTATATAGATATGTAACTTTATATATACATGTAATCAGCAACACACTTAAAGGCAATTAGATCAGCAATGTATGAAAAATAGGAACATATAAGAGAATAAGAAAAAATGCCATTATTTTCCATGTTGTGTCCTCTTTCATCAGTGAAGAAAATGTTGAGACACATCCTGGTGGAACATAAATTCATGCTCTAGGGAACATTTTTCATGTAAACTCCCTTAAGAAGTTTTACATATTATGTATAAATGTCATTAATTTAAATATTACATCTACTCAGAAAAGTGGCAGTAACTACTCCATTCCTGTTACAGCTCATTGAGTAGTAAACAGTGCAAGGGTTGCTCTTAATTAAATTCATATGGGGTGGCTCTAACTAAATTAGCAGCAAGTAAAAGACACAGACGTTGCTTTTCTTTATTAAGAACAAACAAACAACACCCCTCTAAGTACTGCTTGTATTATGAAAGTAGTTATAATAAAGTCTGACTTTATTGCTAAATCAGGCTGAATTTTCTAGGGAAACAAAACCAGGAACACTCCTATTTTTATACAAATGAACTTGACATCACGGAATACATTTATATCATGGTAGTGGTCCAGTTCAATCCAACCAAATCCATAGGTCATATGCTGGATGGAGGCCCCACCTAATGCACACAGCTGCTTTCTTGATAAAGCAAGTAAATTAAATAAGAAGCTGAAGGGTCACAGGTTGGCAAACGCAGTCACGTGGATCCTAGTTGGCAGGCACATGGCAGAGGGCTGACAGTTGCCAGGGTCAGCAGACCACTTGGGCCATCAGCCTTAGATGCAGCCTTAGATTCAAGTAAGTAGGATGGAGGGGGAGGGAAATAATGGTTCTCCATAAGGAGTCATCCTAAGACTCAGTGTCCTGATTGAGAGGTTGGCCACCACTCCTACCTTCTTCTCAAAGGTGGCATTAAGTTGTCACAAAAACTAACCATCATACCAATAAAGTATTTGACAATAAAAAATATATATAAAGATGCTGCTAACTAACAAGAAAAGTGCAAAATCCATGTAGTAGTAATTTTTTTGTTTTGTTTTACCTT
Source organism: Nesogale talazaci (assembly GCA_004026705.1). Taxonomy (NCBI): domain Eukaryota; kingdom Metazoa; phylum Chordata; class Mammalia; order Afrosoricida; family Tenrecidae; genus Nesogale; species Nesogale talazaci. The sequence goes on from PVJH01010876.1 coordinate 53,353, forward strand.
GAAGGGATCTTCATGTAAGGATTCTATTATAGGAGTATCTCCCAGTGATTATTTTTCTGTTCACGGCAATGATGACAGGTCATTTTACCTGCACATATTTATGACAAAATGAAAATAAAATATTTAAATTTTTAAACTATCAATTTTTGTATTTTGGTTTAATTTACTTAATTTTCCAGAATAGCACTGCCTCTTAATATTTTACATAATTAATACATGGTAAGAGGAAAAAAGGAAGTGATTGCATGACATGAAATATACCTTATTTGTTTTATGCAGAAGCTGCATCTATTTTTCTATTTTAATTTTCTGAATATATTTAAATTCCTGTCAGACTAACTACTCTGTATTCAACTCTGTTCAATTTTGTTACATATGATGACAATGATGTAGAATTCTTTATAGTCTTTTTAGTATATTACAGGCATGATAATTATATTTATTTATTCTTACATAGTTAATAATATACAGCTCATGAGTACAAGTAGAATATTTTATTATAATATTTCTGTATCCAGAGCTCAGAAAAATATTTCACACCAAGTTTGGATTTAGTAAGTAAAAACAAAAAATATTGCCATGCAGGTATTGCTCCTCTGTGTCAAGTATGCTTTCAGGGCTTGAGAGAGTCAACAAAAACATGGCTTTTTTTGGTCTTCAATTTACATTTTTAAAGAGATATACAAGTAAATGAAGATGTTTGAGGAAAAGTGAAGCATCTGCATTATGACATTGGAGAAAAGTATAGAATATACTGCTTAAAAAATAAACAAATTTGCCTTGTAAGTACTGTAGGGATGTTCCTTATAAATGATGGGATTGCTGCTTCATCTCATGTATTTTGAGCATGTTTTCTGAAGGATCAGTCCATGAAGGATCTATATATTTTATTGGGGTATCGTGAAGGACTATTGACAGTACCAATATCTATGACTAACAAAAGACCAAAATGATCTGTCTTGGAAGAAGTACAGCCAGAATGCTCAACTGTGAGGAGACTTCATCTCTTGTACTTTAGATATGTTATCAGGAGAGACCAATCTCTGTAGATGGCAGGCAAAGTACAGGGCAAATGCAAAACAGCAAGGTCCAGGACAAGATTCGGTGACACGTGGCTTCAACAATGAGCTCAAACATAAGGAGAATTGTGAGAAGGGAGAGGAACTGGGCAGCATTTTTTCCCCAATGATTTTATTGGGGGCCCTTGCCGTTCTTATAACATTCAATAAATCATTTGTGTCAGACATATTTGTACACATATTGCCATATTCATTTCCAAATATTTTCTACTTGAGCCCTTGGTATAAGCTCCTCCCCCCCTTTTTTTTAAGAATCATTTTATTCAGGCCTCAAACAACTCCCATTACGATCCATACAGGCATCAATTGTATGCCGCCCACATTTGCACAATTCTTGCCATCATCACTCTCAAAACGTCCTCCCTCCACTTAGGTTCCCAGTACCAGTTCCCCATATTTCCCTAGGTTCCCAGTACCAGTTCCCCATATTTCCCTTTCCATTTCTCTTTCCTTTTCCTTCCCTCTCCCCCATGACTCCTTAGTAATTTACAAATTATGATTACTTTTTCATATTGTACACTGTCCAGTGTGCCCCTTCATCCAATTCCCTGTTGTCCGTGCCTCAGAGAGGAGGTCATATGTAGATCCCTGAAATTGGTTCCCCCTTTCTATTCCACCATCCCTCCACACTCCCAGTATCACCACTCCCACCATTAGTCCTGAGAGATCATCTGTCCTAAATTCCCCATGTTTCCGACTCCAGTGTAGATTCCCTGGTCTAGATGGATTTGTCTGGTAGAATTGGGATCCTGAATGTGGGTGGGAAGAAGCATTTAATAACTAGAGGAAAGTTGCATACTTCATTGTTACTACACTGTACCTTAACTGCTTCATCTCCTCCCTGTAACCCCTCTGTAAGAGGATGCCGCTTCATCTATTCATGGGCTTTGGGTCCTCAATCAGTACTCTCCTTCATTTATAATGATAAAATTTTCTTTTCTTTTTGGTTTTGTGGGTATCACTGGCCTCTGGTGGTCTGGGAACTACACAGCGCTGCTCCTGAGAGCAACCGTTGGATTTGAACTGCCAAGCCCATGGGACGCAATCCCGCACTCAACCACTTATGTCACCGGGGCTCAGCCTAATGATATAATCTTTTTGATGCCTGGTACTGGTTCCCTTCAACACCTCGTGGTCACACAGCCTGGTATGCTTCTTCATGTGGACTTTGTTGCTTCTGAGCTGGATGGCCGCTTGTTTACTCAAGGCTTTAAGACCCCAAACCCTTTATCTTTTGATAGCTGGGCACCATCAGCTTTCTTCACCACATTTGCTTATGCACACATTTGTTGTCAGGGGTCATATCAGGAAAGTAAACATGCAATGTTATGCTTTTTAGTTCTCTTTTTATTTATTTTTTTGCTCTTTTTATTTATCTTTTATACAAGGATATCTTGTTTTACTATGTTGCACTTCAGTGTTTTGTATTTTTTTAATTAAAAATCATTTTATTGGGGGCTCATACATCGTTTTTGACAATACAGAAATGCATATACTGGGCCAAGCACCTTCACATGTCTGCTGCTGTTATCATTCTCCAAATATCTGCTTTTCCACTTGAGCCCTTGATATGAGCTTCCCATCCAGAGTCAGATTGACTTCATCCCTGGAAGTGAGCAAGGCAGAGAGATTAGGGGAGGGGCCAGCAGGCCACACACACAGGGAGAAAGACAAGAAGGGATGAAGAGGAAGAGAGCTGGTCCAGTCCCCAAGCTGACACATTATGCTCAGAGACTACACTCCTCAGGGGACCTAATGTGTCACAGAAAGGACTGATCAAACCACAACAGAATGTGTCACACTGGCTCCCTACTGAATGAGATGGCGACACAGAACATTTTGCGGGTCACATGGTGGGGAAATATTGTGGACTGATCCCCCCCCCAAAAAAAATGAACCAAATTAAGAAGGGACCACTCCTGGTCAGAGAGTCAGGAGAAGAGAATGACAGGTCCGACAGTTCCTGGGGGGCACAGGAGAGCAGGGAAGAAGAAGGCATGGACAGGCTCATGGATGGGAGAAACAACAAGTGGTACGGAATCAGCGCCAAGGAAGGTGTGGGAAGCCTGGTAGGGCTTAAGCAAGGGCAATGTGACTGAGAGGAAGCACTGAAACTCCAATGAAGGAGGAACTTGATGGTGGGACAGGAGGGAGATCGAAGGAAATAGAGGAAAGAACTAAAAGGCAAAGGGCATTTGCAGAGATCTAAACATAGACATGTCCATACATAAATATAACTATCTATTATAAGAAGGGAATCAATTTAAGAACATATTTATAGGTTAAGTACTGGGGTACCAGGTGGACCTTGGGCCCTCACCCAGGTGCTCCCTCAATGCAAGAACATTTTGTTCTATGAAGCTGGTATCCCATGATGCTCACTGGCCCAATACTATCACTGAAGTGAAATGGGTGCATAAGCAGATGTGGTGAAGAAAGCTTTTTAGTTCTTGAAGCTTGATCACTGATCTCTTTAACACCTCGTGGTCCCACAAGCTGGTGTGCTTCTTCCCTGTGGGCTTTGTTGCTTCTGAGCTAGATGGCTGTTTTCAAGTCTTTAAGACCCCAGCTCTCAGGAGGTCTGCCCTGAAGCTGCAACTGGGCAGCATTTTGCTCTGTTGTACCTTGGGTCTCTGAATCTGACCAAACTAGACGGCAACTGACAAGACAATTCTCCCACACCTGGACTGGCTCATTTGTTCAGCTATCACATGCACATGAGCCTGTTGAACATGAATGTAACAGCTATCCATAAGACCTGAAGAAGGTCTTTTACAGATTTTCCAAATTCACGTTGTGATTTCACTTCTTGACTGCTGCTTCCATGAGTGTGAATTGTGAAACCAGTAAAACAAAATCCTTGAAATCTTCAAATCTTGCTTTTTAATATCCAACCTTTATATTCAGTTGAGGCAATTGAAACTACCATTGTTTTGGTCAAGTGCAACTCATTCCCCAAAGTAATATCCTTGATTTTAATTATTTTAAATAAAAAAATTTAATCACTTTAAGCTGCAGATTTACTAAATGCAAAATATCTACCTTTGGTTATTTTATTGCTGGTTCCATGAGCATTGATTATGGATCTAAGCAAGACAAAGATTCTTGAAAAAATATCTTTTCTCCAATTAGTGTGATATTGACTTCTGCTCCAGTTGTGAGAATTTGGGTCTTCTTTAAATTGAGTTGCAATCAATACTGAAGGTCATTAATAGGTTATCATTGAATCATGACAAATGGACATCACCAAAGTAAGTCAGAGTCATCATAACCCATGGAGAAGAAATTGGATTCTGGGATCCCACTTAATTCTATCCCCAATCCAAGAATAGTTAGTTCCTTTGCTGTAACTGTGCTCAATAGTCCCCTTGATGAAGAGATGGCTGAAGGAAGTTAAGGGGGCTAAGCAAAGTCTGGTGAAAGAGCAAATGGTGCCCGTCTGCAAATTGGAATAGTGTCTATAATCTTAAAATCTTGTTATCCACCATCAGCCATCTAAATCAGGCTTCAACAAAGTCATAGAAACAGACCAGTCAGTCTGTGTGGTCCAAAGATGACAATGAAAAAATCCAAACAGGATGAAGGGGAAATTATCAAAGATTTTAAGTGTGAATGCCCAATGTTTCAAAGGCTGTGGAAGACTGGGAAATAACAGTCCACTCGCAGATTATATAGTCAAGTTAAGCCGCAGTCAGACTCACTCTGGCCACATGCAATCGACTTTAATAACTTCACTATCAATTGATGATTATTGTAAACTTGACGGTGGTGGATCAAACTGTGGTGCCATTTGATACTCGGTGAGTTCTGGACCCAGCCTGAATTTGATCTAGGCTCAAATTGTTCTCCCTTGTTCCAACAAGAAATTTCATCTCTGGATTTTTAAAAGTGGTTGTTGGATTTTCTTGCTTGCTCTTTGATGATATCTTTATACAATTTTTTTCTTTTGGCTTTATTTTGATTTTGTTTTCTATTGGTTCTGTTAGTTTTCCCAGTTTAAAAAATACTCAAGGAGTGGCTACATCATGATAATAATGGATACTCTTGTTTATTGGGGCTGGAGACTGTGTAGGGTAAGAGACATTGAGGCGTAAGTAAGGTATATGATGTGAGAGGGGGCAGGAAACAGTAGAAGTCATTGTGAGGATGTATCTACTGCTCTTATTTTTTTGGGGGGGCATCACTGTTCCCTGGTGGTCTTGGGAGCTACCTAGTCTTGCTCCTGGAGAGCTGCTGCTGGATTTGAACCACCAAGCCCCTGGGTCGCAGTCCTGCACTCAACCAATTCAATTCACAACTGGGGCTCAGCCCTCTACCGCTCTTTTTAAAACAATTTAACTACAGAAATGTATGATAGTTGACAGTGTACAAAAATAACCCAACCTTGACCAATCCTTTCCCTGGGTGAAAGAGATAGAACTATTGCTTACGGGGACTTTGGGTATATGTGGAGTAGTGGTAGAATAATTTGGAAAAGGGTATCAATAATAGTTGTACACCATGAAGACTGTCATCAATGGTATTGAATGATATGTATAGAGGTTGTGGAATTGGATAATTTTTATTTCTGTATTTTTGCCACCATTAAAAATAATAATTACATGAATAAGAATGAATACAAAGTAGAAGACAATGCCCTAAAATTGATTGGGGTATGATTGAATTATTTAATTGTATGATATGTGGATAAAGTTCCAATAAAACTGTTAAAATGATCATGAGTTGCAACATTGTCATTTTTTTTTGGGGGGGGGGTGGGCATCACTGCTCTCCAGTGGTGGGAGTAGGAGGCCCAGCCCCACTGCTGGAATTGAACCTCTGTCCCAGTGGGCCGCAATCCCGCGCACAACCACTACGCCACCAGGGCTCAGCCCGCAACATTGTCTTTATATATATTTTATATATTATATATTTTGGTAATTTACATTACTTGCCTGCTTACCTGAAATCTTAGGTGTCTACACATACTTGATATTTAAAGCTATTTCATTGGCACCATTTGTTATATGGTCTTATAACTCATACTTTTTACTTTGTCATTCTGACTTTTTGTCTTGTGATCATTTTAATAGTTGTCTGATTTGTAAATTAAAGAGTGGAAGCAAGTTTTCACTCTGCATGTGGCAGAAACAAGCCACAATGAAAGAATGGCAGCAACAGCAACTAATATAGTGGTTTTCAATTGCAATTCTTTATTTTGCCCTTCCAAAAGTTTCTTCATTTCTGCAGGATATGTTCATCTCTCACTCAAGAGTAAATCAAATAACAGCATTTCAAAGAAAACACAAACTTAAATGTAGGGAATAATCTGTTTTTTAAAAGGCAACATTTTATTCATTGTTTAAACAAGTAATGAAATGTTGCCTTTTATAAAAGAGAGCAGAGAAAGACAAAGTAAAAGACTATACTTATGGAGAAGGCTTTGGTGTAAGAGAGGAAGAAAACTGTGAATCATGGAGGATTTTGCAACAAGGTTGAAGGGACTCGGAATAAATTTGGGCCAGCATACTGGGCAGTTTTTCTTTCTTTTTCTTTTTTTGTGCCTGTAGGCAGTCTGCTCCAATGTGAAAGTTGTTTATAAGTACCATATATCTGTTTCTAGCCAACAGCAGGCAAGGATTTGAACATCTGAGAAATAGCAGGCCGAGGGAAGCTCTCAAAAGAACTAGTGGAGAACCTGGTGGAGTCATGGGCTGCTTGTTGGGCTACAAATGACAAGGTAAACAGTTCAAACTCAGTAGACACTCTAAACCCAAATTGGGAAGGCCTGCTCAAGCCTCTAGATTACTATGGGTCAGAGTTTAGTCGATGACAGCAGTTTCTGCAGACAATCAGGAGAGCCTCGCCAGCCATAAACGATAAAGGGCATGAGCGAATGCTTTTGTCCTCTTTTCCAGTTGCTCTTCCGTGGTCCACTGTGGCTGGCCTGTTGATACTCCTTCTCTGGCTGGAATGCCAGAAACTGCTTCTGTCCTCTATAAAATCTCAGTTGGACCACAAACTAGGATTTGGCTCAATTCTTTCTCATGCAAAACCGAAGACAGCGGTAACTCCCACCTGAGAAATCTAACATGGACTTTTTGCAAGTACTACTTTTTTCAGAGAAAAGGAGAAAATCTGTTTCTAGTCTAATCAGATCCACTTAGTAATCCCCCCCCCCACCAAAAAAAGGAAAATCAGGCGCCCAAATCATCTGCTTGCCATCCAAATGCCTCAAAGCAATGAATCAGCACCAGTCATCGTGTGCCTGTACTAGCAGTTAATTAAAATGCCTGTGTATTTTCACTATCTAATTTTCTAGATTCCTTAAAATTATTTTGCCATACTTCAGTTACTACAGCAGGAGACGGGCACACAGCTGTCTCCGTTAACTAAGCCACTGCTCAAAAACAGCAACATTTCCGTGTTGTGTTGTGCATCGTTTGGTCTATTTGCCACTGTTGTTTGTCTGTTTTCCACATCTATGCCTTAGTGAATTCAGCTGTGTTTTGGTGCATCCTGAAAGTATTCCTTTGCCTTCATTTCAAATGAAAAACACCAGCTGTTTGTAGCCCATGCCTTACATCTGTCTCCTCATTCTGCGAGCCGTTCTAAACCCCCAACTCTGTCAGCACTATTACTACTCTTTCCAATGTCCCTGCATCACAGGTTTTTTTCATTCTATAAACACTATAGTGGCCTCATGTCGCATCAACTGTCTAATTTGTTAATTTTTCTTCCTTAATGATTCTTAGATTCATCTTTACGAGTGACTTATCTCTGATTTCTTCATGTTTGTCAGAATGACCGTTTTTACCCTGTCTACAGATGAATATACATTCAACATTGTTTTCAGCAATTTATCTTTGGTTGCTTTTGAATTATTTGGGATATTTAGCCCAAATGGTTTTTCATAACCTGAACCCTCAACTTTTTTCAGCCACCATTAATTCTATTTCTATATCTAAATATGTAACTCTTTAGTAACTGAAATTTTAACCAAGACAGATCTGTCTTCTGACCATATGTGCATTGAAGTCACACATTTTTACTGTTAGAGTGAGGTGTGTGTGTGTGTGTGAGTATACACACATATATATTCTATGAGCTCTTCGTTTATAATTTATAACAGTGACAGCAAAACAGTTAATGCTATATTGTGACTCCTCAATTGTGGGGGCTGTCTTACCATACGATACAACAATTAACTTAAGATAAAAACAAGGGGTGTGTGTGTGCATGTGTGTGTGTGTGTGTAGAGTGAGAGTGAGAGTGAAAGTGAGTGAGTGAGAGAGAGAAAGATAATGTTTCAGCAGTTTTGAGAATGCAATTAATGTATCCATGAAACAGGCACCACTTAGCCAGACATAGCTTGCTGCTCTTTTTGCAAGTATTAAAACTCAATACTCAGATGGGTTCTTTAGACATTTTTGTTGAAAACTGTTGCAAGGTGATGTTTTGAAATCCGTTTTGCTAATGAGAGTAATGTCTAATGGCTACTGAATAGATAGCAGTATCTGCTGTAGGTAGGCATCTGCTTTTGTATTACTTCTGGGGAGTTCCCTAGTTTCCAAAGGGCATTATTACATGCATTGAGAAACGGCATTCTAAATCTTCCATTTTTCCAACCTAGAGGACCTTTTCCTAAGGGACATTATTGTCTGCACATACAAGGAATAGTACAAGTGTCTCAGGATCTACATACAGACGGGGGACTGCTCAAATTAGAGGTATTTGAGCCATTTATTTCCTTAGACATTTAGGATTCTGACTTCTTGCTGACCCTCCCCTCCAAGATATCTGACTGTCTCCCTTGATCATGAGAGGGTCGTGAGTCTTGCTTTCAAGTTGTATGTTTCGCTTACAATACTGCCTGAAGAGAGCAGCTGTTCAGATCATGCATTTCTTTCCTGTGATTCCTGAATCCAGTGTTAGCTGGAAGACACTGCTATATGGACCTGTGTCAGCCTGTAAAGAGCCCGGGGCAACTCTCAGCTGAAGACTCCTAAGATGGACCAGAGTGTTGACCTGGATTGCAAAATGGAAGCTATAGGTCATCTTTTCTCAGTGTGTGTGATGATGCCCCTTGGAAGCTGTGGAACTAGTCGGGTGCGGGACAAAAGCAGATGCCTACATTTTGTCTGGCACCATAGGCTGTCGTACAAATGGCTTTAATGGCTAGGAGGATCCTGTGTAATCTCCACCCTTCCTTCTGAAAAGAAGGTAGTATGCCAAATGTGGGAAAGTGTTCATGAGAATATACAAAGATGGGTCACAGAAGAAGAAGGCAGTCATAGCAAGAGCATACACAGATGGCTTTCTTTGGTCATTGAATAGTTCATCTGTCAACCAAGAGCCTACAGGCCAGCATCACCACAGCTCATGAAACAAAATTAGTCTAGGTAGTCGCGCAGTATTGCACCAAGCCCTCTCCACCTGCTGCGTTGCTGGACCTTGGCTTTCCTTCCACCATGCAGCTCTGCTGAGGCCATCGCTTTAGCTCATCAGCCACCTCTCTTACTGTGGGTTTCTCCTCTTTATTTAGATGCAACCAGTGACAATCTCAGTGCTGGAGCTGGTGGCTCAGAGATACTCTTCTTCCCCAGATCTCTGTCTGGAGGCCTTAGAATCTCAGTGTGATCATCAAGAAAGCATCAATTTCAATTAGGGGCTTTTGTGGCAGGAGTGCAGCCCTGAGTATGCATTTTAGGCAGGTTGCTGCTTGACAAATCTTTTTAGAGTTTAGAAACTCTTCCTATATGCTTCAATATTCAGGTGTCTATAATGACAGAGTAAAGACACTTTGGGTTTTAAAACCCAGAAATCAAGCTAGAATTATATATGCCCTTTTTGAAAACATAAGAAATTTAAATAGCGAGAAAGGTTAAATTGTAGCAAGAAAAGCAAAAGGCTGTTAATGAACCCTATATGCTTTGAATATTGAAGTATTTTTCTTGCATAAAAATGTGGTGAACATCCTTAGTCAATATTGACAATGCAATTTTAATATTGAAATGCATATTTCTCAAAGCCTTAAAAAACCTTAATCATAACTAAAATCTGATACTCTTCATCTACTCAGAAATGATAATCTTTTGATTAATATTCTATCTAATATTCATCTCTATTCTTTGGTACAGACGTTTTCTGAGAGAAAGTTTTTTTGAATAATATTTTCTTTATTTACAAGTTAGAATCAATAGACAAGGAAAAAAAACAGTCCATGGGGACAAAGTGGGGAGAAGATGGTCAGAACCCCAGGAGTCCCAAAAGTAGGAGGAAGGGAAAACAAAGTAGAAACCAAAGGTCAATGTGAAAAAAAGTAAAAGGAGTTCCCCTTTCTTCCCTCCCTATAGAGACTGGGGGAGGATCAGAGAGAGTTTGATAACAGTTTACATCATAAATTGCCCCAACCAAACATCCTACTTTAATTCAAACTTTCAGAATATATAAGTGCTGTACTTGGAAATAATTCCTCAATGTCCTTGTACCCTAATCTCTGCAGGGATGCTGTTGATCATCAGAATGACCTTGAGGATTTGAAGGATTATGTAACAATACTTGTACATTGCATCGAATAGGTTATCAGATATAATGTTGCAGAAAGTTTAAAATTCATTAATGCATTATGTTTCTAAAATAACAATTAACTTATAAAGTCAGTTTCAGGAAACTCCCACATTATTTAGTTTATATTCTCTATTTGTTTTTTTGGTGTGTGTGTGTGTGTGTGTGTGTGTGTGTGTGGCAAATATATGTATTTTGTGGGGGGGGTATTGCTGCCCTCTGGTGGAAGCAGGAAGTCCAGCCTTGCTCCTGGAGAGCTGTTGCTGGATTTGAACTGCCAGCCCAGTGGGCCTCAGTCCCACACTCAACCACTACACCACCGGGCTCAGCCCAGCCAATATATTATTAGGGAAAAAAAAATCTAAGAGTACTCATAAATAACTGACAGTCCTTGATATGCATAAAATATAGATATACATTATTAAAATATATATATAATCTCTGAAGTGCGAAATGTAATTTGTCCTTATGTTTACTTGTACATATGAGGATCAATTTCAATATCATATGATCTTTGTATTCGTCATTTGATAAATTTCTAGAGACTTGGTTTAGCATTCTATGTATTACTTCAATCACAATTCTATAATAATAATATTATATGATTTAGAATTTTAATCATGTTAGAATTCTGAAGTTTCAAGAAATCTTAGGCAGAATAAAGTTCTTCATTAAGAGATATGCAAGGACATTTTAAAATTAACCACATTTTTACTGCTTTAACATCAATATGAATACATAAAAATTTTGTGGTTTTTACACTTTTCAGTTGTTTGCAATTGAATAATTACTCTGTATAATTTTTGCCATTTTTCTTGTCTATCTGAAGTGTGTCATTCACCTAATATGGTGTCAATTTGAGGATTGGCGGTGAAGTCTGTCCTGTCAATCTAGAGATAGCCAAAGAGACCTCTGTATGGGCATAACTTCCTGCTGAGAAATCTGGCCATGTTTCTCCGTTGAAGGGGAGAGACTCACAACTTAGTCACTTGAAGATGCTCTACTGAGACTCCCTGAGAGACAAGACACATGGCAAGACAATGACAGCATGCTTCTGGATACAAAAAGCTCTGCACACACTGGTCTGTGGTTGCCCTGGTATCATTGCACATGCTTTGTGAGTCTGACGTAGACTTTATAAACTGGTATCAGGCATATGGGTTAATAGCAGACTTGGACTGGACTCAGTTGGGATGTTTTCTTAATGTAAAGTTGCTCTTGTATATCAATCTCGCCCTTATATGCACATGTGTGTCTACGGATTTGATTCTCTAGTCCACCCAGACTAATACACCAAGTGAGAGTAACCCCATGTGTTCTGGAGTAGAATTGTGCTAAATATGTAGCTCATGATTCAATGTCCATGTTTTTCTCACCACAAGTGGCACACAATAACATTTTAATAATAATAAGTAGGTGGGGGTGGGGAAGAAATCTGATATTAGTAGCTAAAAATACTTTTAATGTTTTAATTTGTGATAGTCAATTCATATCTTTTAAAGTTGTGATTTCTTATGTTTTCATCATTACCATTTTCCTTAAAATCACTACTATTATTATCTCATCATTCTTATTATAGTTTATTAAATCTTTAATATATCTTTTAGATGATAGGTGATTTGTACTTGTAAGAAAAGTGCCAGCACAATCTATTTGATAGAGAGATTGAAAATGTATCCTATTTACTGAGGCATATATATTTAGAGATCGCTTATGCTTCTCTGTGCTATAATGCCCTGCCTCTTTTATCATCAAAATACTTCATGGATATTATCTTTCTAATATTATCCTATATTGCCCTTGTTTAGGTTCTGATAATTACTCCTATGTACTCTTAAAATGCCTATCCAACTGTCTTCTCTGTTTCTATTCTTGTTTCCTACAGTTTATTCTCCATACAAATGTATATGACTTGGTTGAAATGTGAATAGGATAAAGTCAAGATTCCTGTTGCTGCCACAATACATCACAAAGGTAGTGGCTGGAAGCAACAAAAAAATCATTATCTTGGATTTTGGAGATAAGACTACTGAAATGGCTCTTATAGGACTAAACTCAAGGTAGTAACAGGTCTTGTGCCTTGGGCAGGCTGCTGAAGAGAATCAAATGTCTTGCTTTTTACAAATACAACTGTTTCTTAGCGATACCCAGATTGAGTTCCAGACCACTGCACTTAAACAAGCCAGGTGAATTTTTTGGTGGTTCATAGAAGTTAACTTCTCTGAGACTAGAGTTATTAGCAAAATTGAAATCCATACTAATGTATATCTGACTCTGGGCAACAGTTTATCCACTGTGGTTTCACTACACTGTCCTCCTATATAGAGAGAGGAAGAATGTGGAATTGTGCTTTAAAAATCGCTTAAAATGTCAATGAAGATGCACACCAGTTAAAGCGCTGAAAGCAGGACACGTGCAGTGGTTAAGTCTGTGGCTGCTAACCGATACACCAGTAATTCAAACCCTCCCTATTCTCCCAGGAGAAAGCTGATGTGACAGGAGCTCACAGCAATATCAGGTGGGGAACCATGCACTCCTCTGTCTTGTCCTGTGGCAGTGAGGGAGCCAGTATCAACTCCACAGCAGTGTGTTTAGTTCAGCATTTGATACTGAAAAATTGGGATTTGGAAGAAAGAAAGTGCCTGCAGTATGGCTGATTTCCATAAATATTTGCCAGATATTTGTTATCAAAAACTAAGATCCTATGAGTTGTAAACTCATTAGGGTTTCAGAGAAATTAAGAAGACATTGAAAGTTGGAGAAAGGTGCTTTTTGTGCACTTGAACATACTAGACTTTAGAATTCTTTGACAATATTCTTAGGGAAAAAAGAAGAATGACAACAGCTCTTTGAGGCCTTGGGAAGCAAGGTTGTAGCTTTGAGGATACTATTCTGCCTATGTGATACTCTTCTGAGTATGTTAGTTTGAAAAGCAAAAATGATTTTCAAAGTTACTCCTGACCCCAAATACAGCACTTTCAGTCACTTTATGATAGGTATGTGACAGTTGGTCACTGAATAAAGAAACCCAAAGGGAAATTGATCCATTTGAAGTATGGCATTGACTAAGAATATTTACAGTAACACATATTGCCCCAAGAACAAACACATGTGTCTCTGAAGAGCTACAGGCAGACAGCCCTTGAGGAGAAAGGGAGCTCTCACCTTCCTCTCATGTCACGTGGGCACATTACTTGGAGGAGGATGTCACACTTGGTAAAGTGAAGGGAGAGCAGAAAAGGGAAGACCTTGAGCAGTAGCTAAAGGTTAACACTATGGCAGCAACAATGAAGTCACACATAATAATTCTGAGGTTAGTGCAGGACCAGGCGGTATTTTCTTCCACTGTACATAGGATAGCTATGAATCAGAACTCATTGAAGGTAACAATAGCAACAACACATTTTTGTGGACTCAGGCAGCCTCATCGTCTAGACTAATTTATTTTTATCACACAGATATCCTAGTGGGTGTGAGGCCCCAACCTTGATGTTCTCAGTCCAATGTGTACTCAGTCATGCTATGAGAGATCACATATACATTGAGACCCCATGGCATCCTTACTCTTTGCTGTCCTAGAGGAGAGAGGAAAACAGTCCTTTAGGATTTGTGAGGTTTTCAAATCTCTGCATGAGTAGACAGATTCCACTTTCTTGACGAGTGACCTCTGGGTTCCATTGGAAGTGCCTCAATACCCATCCCACTTTGCTGCCAGATTGACCCTCAACACAACACAATTCATGGGAATCAGGTTGACGCTCTCTGCAACCAAAGCTCATGTCGTCCGCTTTATTTGGATCACTTTTGTTTTGTCTAATTTGCTAGTCTTCTGAGTGAAAGCATGTTTTACATGACCTGTTCTCAAGGAAAAGCTAGTGTAAGCTGTGTTTATTGAAACGAGCACCGATTAAAATAATAATCATCACCTTTGCAGCCAGAGGTTAAACATTGAAAAGTCATCTGGAGCAGCGGGTCTCAATGTGTGGGTTGTGACCCCTTTGAGGGTTGAAGGACCCTTTTACAGGAGTCACCTGATTCATAACAGTAGCACAATTACAGTGATGAAGTAGCAATGAAAATAATTTTATGGTGGTGGGGACACCACCACATGAGGAACTATATTAAAAGGTCATGGCATTAGGAAGGTTGAGAACCAGTGTATTAGAGTCTGCAGAGGCTTATGTAGAGATAAAATGAAGCAGTTTGCTTCTGTAATACTCATGGAGCAGGTGTGTCTGTACGACGGAGTTTCTATAAGTTGGTTATCCAATTATTATATACATATTGCTCAAAAACACAGTCAGTAGATACATAATTACATGAAGCTATTTTATTGTTAGTTTATAATTAAATTAATTTGATTGTCATAAAGTAACTATATTTAAAAATTATTTTAATTTTAATCCTATCTTTCTTTCTAAATAGTAACAATACTAACTGGTATTATGTTTCCTTTGAATTTGCCATAGCGTAAGTCATGTCTGTGTTAGCCAGGGTAGATTAGAGAAGCAAATTCATCAACACGCATATGGGTATGAGGGAAAGATTTATACACAACATTGAGAAAGCATCCCAACCCAGTCCAGTCCAAAGTCATAAATCTGACATTAATTCATATGTCCAATATCAGTCTATAGATTCTTCTTCTGACTTATGAAACACGTGCCATGACACCAGGACAATCACAGTTGGGTGGGTGTAGAGTCTAGTGTGTCCGTGGCAGTAGAAACATCTCAGCACTGGCAGGAATCTCCACATGGCTTCTCCAGCCCCAGAGGTTTGGCTCCATCAGAGCAAGCCCATGTGGTTTCTTCTCAAGAGCCTCCATTCTCCAGGAATCAAGATCAATCAGCATGCTGTCATCTCATCTTGTCAGTAGTGCATTGTCTCAAAGACTCAATCAAGTCTCTCTACACCAATTAGGAAATACTGCGAGACTTCCCAGAATTCTCTGGAGAAAGTCTTGCTCACACAGAAGCCTCATTGGCAATCTCCAGATTAACAAGCTATACTCCTTCCCTACATCCCAATCATGAAATTGACATCAAGCACATGACTACTAAATTGTCACTTACAAGGTCGATGCTGGACTTTTTGCTGCCACTATAAAATAAAAATAATATGAGTACTTACTGTCTGCTAAATTTAAGAAAATTTATGTGCTTATGAAGCAAATATATTACTTACCTAAAATATCTGAATAGCTGATTTGTTGATATCACTCATTTAACTAGTACTAGCATGCAGTGCCATGTGTATCGTCTGAGAGACAGTGACAAAATGCTTTCTTCGTTGCCAATGCCAAAAAATGCCATAGTTCATTAAGTCCAAAGGTGGTCAAATTCCAACAACTGATCAAAAATGCAAATTTTGATAAGCAGTTCTCAATAATCAGTTCTCAACAATTATTTGTTATTATTAAAGTTTAACATTATAAAATTAACAAAAGAAATATAAAACTCATATCCTGGCTAAATAGCCACAAGGCCACTGAAAACCATATATTTCCTTCCTGTTCTCCCCCCATTCCCTAGTTTGTCTTACATTCTTTCCAAAAATCAAAACTTTTTAAAAATGCTGTGGGACATGGGACAAATTGTTGATGGTTGGTACTATCACACCAAAAGCAGGGCGTCTGGTCACCTTACATAAAAGATTATTTTCTTAAGCAGATTAAAATCTATATAATGAATAAACAATCATAAACTCCTTATACAGGATAATTGCACATAAAAACTGCACATTTTAACTTTGAATTTGGTCAGTATGTATGTCTATCATATAGACTAAGAAACATTGTCAGACAAGTGTAAATAATTTTTGTGTCTACTTAGTATCTGATACAATTTAAGAGTAGAGTAATACTGAAATAATACTTGAATCTGCAAATTGCTTAAGAAATATCTATATTATTTTGAATTTTATAGTTGTTGTTTTTCTATTGTACTGAGAATTCTCATTAATCTGTGTATTTTCCCTGTTCTTTTCAGTGAGGAGTTCACAATGTCCACAACTGGGACTGTGTTGAAAGGGAATTACAGTTGAATACATTAGCAACTGCTATGAAGAAGAATCCAGTCAAAATAAAGACAAAAGAGTGTCAGGGCAAAGATATGAGAAATTGCAGGCTATTACAAGAATAAATTCTTTCTTAACTTTTAATTTAATTTTCATTCAGTGACATATTAAACAGGAGCATTTTTTTTACACATAATGGCTTCATTGAACAGACAGAAATAAGATTATGCTTAAAATTATCAGTTAAAAGGTTGAAATTGAATGGAAATAGCATGACTTAAAAGTAAAAAACAGTAAAAGCAAAGCAAAAACCTGAGCTGTGGATTTGAAGTTGTATGTCTAGGCACTCGGTTGCTATAGCAAAATGGCACAAAATTGACATTTGAAGATTAACCAAACAGGTGGATAAGCCACCCAATGCTTTTGAGAAGCTGCTTTGTATGTGTCCCTGGGGACTAATGCTGACTTCCCTAAACACACCTGAGAGAGGGATTGAGTCAAGTGAACAAATAGTGTACCACCCATTCATTCAAATCTTTCTCTTCTCCTATTGCCATTTTAAGTCAGAAGGAAACCCCTTAAGGCTGTATTGTTTCATTCTCTGTTATTCAGCTCTGTCCTCATCAGGAATTTGGCTTTCTTGTGAATATTAATAGATATGGTATTATTCTCAAAAGTAAAAGAGTCTTACATTGTCTATCTTGCTTGAATTTCATTTTCCTGCCCAAACAGCTAAATTAATTGTTCAATACAAATTTAAATTAATCTCAAAGATACCTAAGTACTAATAGTAATTAAAGAGGGACTAGAATAAAAGAAACGGTTGTACAATTAGACTGTTTTGCTGGAAATTTGTGTTTCTGTCCCTCTGATTCTTTTACTTTCTTCCTATTGCCAGAACTTATCTTGTATAACACACATATTTGCTCAACAAGTCCTATTCTCACAAATATTTCAAGCCTCCCATTTGATCCCATTGGTAACAGAAAGAATGACTGGCATCTTGATGTGACACGTACGTGATTTTAGGGAAAAAATGATCAACCATGTTTGTTTGTACGATCCTTGTACCTACGTTCTCATTGCCGGAAACATGAGAAGTGTAGGAAGTGCTGATGTGCGTGTCCTTATGGAGACAGAAAATTGATGTTTGCAGGAAGGAAGTCCTAATAGAATCAGAAAAGATAGAAACAAGAGAAGAGTAATTATTGTAATGAAAGTTTTCTGTCATAAAATAAGTTTTATTCAAGAAACCAACTAAAGTAAAATAGCATACCTGTGCCTAATATATGCCATTTAATTATATTCCTTTGATTTACTTCACCACCTTGTGTAACATAAAAATAAGAAAATAAATACTATTCTAGCAATTTAGATAATTACACTCTATTTTAGAAAGGAATCTATCATTTCATATTACTTCCTTGGGTATAGCATGAAGCTATAGTTAAAAGCTAATGTTAAGATTTCCTTAAAAGGGGCAATGCAATTATTTTCCTAAAATTACTATTGATTACTTAAAATGGTTTCATAAAAGGTCATTTCAAATTGGCCATGTTCATTTATTTCAAGAGACTATTATTCTGATTTGAATGGGAGTGAATATTTCTTATTAAAGCCTAAATAATAATTTATGTCTTATTAAAATATCATTTTACAATCAAGAAAAATGTAAATCTATTTTTGATATTTTAGAATATATAGATATTATAAAAATTTGAGTATTTATTTAGATTTTTAAGAATGTTTCTATTGACATCACTTTCTCTTTCCAATAGATCCCTCCCCTTCCATAGAGTTTGGTTGTTCTGTGCCATCTTGTGGAGCTTTATGACTATCCATTTTGTCAGTTCTCTCTCTTCTTCTTCCTCCCCACCCACTCTCCCTTCCCAGTTGCTCAAGGAACCCTTACTTCTGTCACTTTGTCTGAGGGATTCTCTATATTGACAGTCATCTAGCAAGCATTCTTCAATGTACAAATGAGCATATACATACCTGTAAGTCTAACGTGACTGATGAGGTATATCATGTAGAATAGAAAATCTCAAAGAACTAGAGGGGCCCAAGGGGAAAGGCAGATGTTGGGAGTATGTTGATGAGGACAGGCAAGTGAGGGTATTTGACACAGTATATATAACTATGTATTGAACTATGTATAATGAAAAGCAATGTACGAGCGCCCAATAAAATGATTTAAAAAAAAAGAACTACAGGATAGTTTTGTGGTATATCAGTGTCACATCACACCGTTGATTTAACCTCCCTTCAAAGAGGCTCTTCTAAGAAAGTCTGTCTTAATTGCCTTGCTGGTGGTGTTTGGGTCTCCATTACATCCACTTCCCTTCATATTTGGATGAATGTTTGGATGAATGTTTTCTGAACTGATAACTTTCCCCATTGACACACAAGCTAGTGTGCTTCTTCCTTGTGGACTTTTTAGCTTCCCTGCTTGATGACCACTTGTCTAACTACAAACTTTTTGACCCCAGATACAATAGATTTGATGGTCATATACCATCAGATTTCTTTAACCCATTTTCTTTCTATTTTTTTTTTTGCATCACTGCCCTCTGGTGGGAGTGGGAGGCCCAGCCTTGCTCCTGGAGAGCTGCTGCTGGATTTGAACCATCAAGCCAGTGGTCCGCAGTCCCGCATTCAATCACTATGCCACCGGGGCTCAGTCTACCCCATTTTCTTATGCACCCATTTTCTCTTCAGTGAATGTGTCAGGGAGGTGGGTACCATACAAAGACACATTATTAGACAAACCATTCTTATACTGAGATAAGATTTAAGTAGAGGTCTAAAGTCCATCTGTTTCCTTGTTGCATTCACATATATGCATATATAAACAAATACACACATATCACACACACATACATACACACAAATACATATATATGTACCCATCATTGTTGGCTCCCTACTTCCCTCCCCACTTCCTCCTGCCCCATGCCTCAGGAACCTTCGGTCCAGTTGCTATCTCCTTAAGACTCCCACACTGAGAAAAGATGATCTATAGCTTCTATTTTGCAATCCAGGTCACCACTGTGGTCCATCTTAAGAGTCTTC